>JACXGK010001012.1:0-55888 GCA_016801125.1 Novumbra hubbsi
AAAAAAATGGCTTGATCAAAATAATAACTTTAAGGATGCAAAATCATAGAAGATTATTGTGGGGCAGGAAGCCCTGTTGGTAAAGAACAAGAGGAGAGAAATGTTATCTAAAATTATAATTGCCACTAGACTTTAAGTATTGTCTATAACCACAATTCCCTAAAGGAGGGAACATGGAATTCCTCTTTGGTTGTATACTCAAACATCTTAATCTACTGAGCAATTATACAATCACGCCTTAAAAGGCAAGTGAAACAATGAAAACTCCTCCATCCAGATGCTATTAATGGCTGCTCAACCGTTGCTACAAGGATTCAGAACAGCTCTTCAATGCTTTCTGACAGCTCAAGGCCATTAAATGTTTGTATCTATTCCCTCTTAAAGGACGTGGTGTTTTTGCCATGGCCAGAAGATGCCTTTCAGTCAGTCACTCGGTACAACACTAGGTTTAATCCCTTCACATTAAAAGCTTGCCCTGAGGACACTAAACCAATAGTTTATGATACAAGACCAAAGATCGAAGATTGCGCATCCCGAAAGGGACCCATGGCCATTTGCAAACCAGTTTTCATCACATACTCTCTACCTCATCCCGGACACCTGTTTCTTGACATTACCCTCACCTGTGTTCCTGATCACTCTCCCTATCTAAGTCCCTAACCCTAACCACCCGTTTGTATAATTACCCTCACCTGTGTTCCTGCAAACTCTCCCTATCTAAGTCCCTAACCCTAACCACCTGCTTGTATTATTACCCTCACCTATGTTCCTGATCACTCTCCCTATCTAAGTCCCTAACCCTAACCACCTGTTTGTTATTATTACCCTCACCTGTGTTTCTGATAACCTCCCTATCTAAGTCCCTAACCCTAACCATCCGTTTCTTATTATTACTCTAACCTGTGTTCCTGATCACTCTCCCTATCTAAGTCCCTAACCCTAACCACCCGTTTGTATAACTACCCTAACCTGTGTTCCTGATCACTCTCCCTATCTAAGTATATCCGTTCTTGTTTGGCTTTGTTTGGTTTTTAGCTTTGTTCTGTTTTGTTTGGGTTTGTTAAGTCTTAGTTCTTCTTAATAAACATCCTTTGTTATCCCTGTGCACTTCTCCTGCCTCCATGTTTCAATGTTACCGGTCTACTGAAAGTACACTGTGTACGAAGTTGGGGGCTATGAGATCCAAGTGACATATCCTTATAAATGTCTTTATTGTGCAAGTCTTTAACCACCTGAGAAAATGTTTCATTTTTCATTAGTCTTTACCCATTCAATTTGCCTAGTGATATTTTAATAGATGTGTTACTGTGTTCATGATTTGTGATTGTTTTGAAACGGGTATTTGAAAGCCCTTACAGGTATTCAACAATTATAATGAAAACATACAATCACAGTCAAATCTCCCATGCCCCCCGCTTCTTTTCCCAATACTCCAGCTTCCAGCTGAAGCTTGAATCAGCTTCAAGGCTTTTGGTTCCCATCTTCGAAGCAACAAGAGGAGTTTCACCTCCCTACCTTCAGGTAATGCTAAAACCCTACCTCCCTTCCCAGGCTCTTCGTTCAGCCACATCTGGGCTCATGACGGTCCCGCCCCTTCAGCCAGTTCCCCATCTGTAGAACCAGCTTCCCTTGGAAGCCAGGATAGAGGAGTCCTTGTCTAACATCAGGAAATATCTGACAACTCCCCTTTTTATAGAGTAACTCAAATAGTTCCAGTGTCACCACCACTGTTGTCTTTTGCAAACTTTTTCATGTTTTATATTTATTGCTTTATTTTCTTACTTGAACTGATTTTGCCAATTATCTAATTCTGATTAGTCGAAAGTGATTATAAAGCACTTACTACTAAACCGTGTGGTTGTTTCACCTAGCTGTCTTTAAATGTATGCACTTACTGTAAGTTGCTCTGGATAAGAGAGCCTGCAGAATGACTCAAACCCACCTCAAAACATCCTTAGCATGCAACACCAGGGATGGAGACATTTTCCGTAAGTGGTCAATTAAATTGCAGCGTGTTGCCCAAATCAGGTTGTTACATTTAGAGTAGACAAGCATTCTGCTCACCGCGATGAAGAACAAAAAAGAGAAGTCATGGTCAAGCGTTAATTTGTTAAAGGGTGGAAGGTAGAACTCCCATTAAGCTTGACATTTCACTTGGCCTTTGTAAAGGCGGGATTATATACTTGTTCAGCAAATGAGGATATTTTACTATTGTGTCACGACCAATAGGGAATGAGAATCCCTTGGAGGCTGCTTGCGGTCTTTGTGGAGACCTGATTCATAAAGGAAATATGATTCTTTCATGTAATACACACCATTGTATAAAAAAAATTCTATTCACCATTTGACCCAAATTTGATATGAAAACCTCTTTTCTGACTCGCTTGGATTCTGAGAGACCATCACTAAACAAGTTTAGCAGCGGTCGTACCTCTTGCAAAACCCTGTCTGGGTATCATTACTGCATGTTATCTGCCCTTTATTTGTCTAACATAGTGTACTCTATGTTAAACCATTACAAACTCCTAGGCCATTAAGACCAAGGGATACGGGAGGACCACAGCTGTCTTCTGCGAGTCATGAAAACTCAATATACTGAACGTGAAATTTCTGAAAATTTACTGTTAATGTCAGCATTCAGGTCCTATATCGCAACATCAGACTGCACAGTCATGCAAAAGCACTACAGTGAAGTCCCACTACCTTTTGAGTTCACGGAGAAACTTTGTTTGTTAGTAGAAGTGGTGAAATAAAAAGGACCCAATATGTATTATTCCCAAAGTGGAATCCTCGGTCAACCAGGTGTCTGAGCACACTGACCCTTTATTACTTCCAAACCGATGTTTTAAAAAGAGATCAATCATTGAAATCACCCGTCCCTTAAGCCTTTGGGGAATTTATAACAGAGAGGAGACCAGTAGGTTTAAGAGGACTTTACAGGGCTTTCAATAAACATATGAAAGAGCATCATTAAGGCTGGCAAGCACTCTAATCCTTGCTTGATGCATTAAGAATATGTGTAATGCTGAGGAGCTGTAACTAACTTGTGGGATTAGAAGTTGGTTAAAACATTCTCTAAAATGGTTATGTTGCCTAAGAAAGTGCTGTATGCAAACGAGGGAAGAGCAAATGAAGGGTGTGATATGAGTCTGTTCTCAAAGATGTCAGTTACTGTAGCTATGTTGCACTTGCATGCGTTGGCCACACCATGCCAGCTGTTCGTTTTTAATAACTGTGCTGTTTGTCATTAACCAATTGAGAGCTTCAAGTAATTTTACAGTTCATGGCTGCATCGCAATGCTTAAGCCTGTACGATACAGTGCTTTTCAATGAACTAAATATATTAACGATCAGCCTCTTTACTGCACCAAAATGAGACCAAAATGACCTACTCCCACCACCTCTGATTTGTTGTCCCATACATAAACCTGGATTTGAAGGGTAACTTATGTTCCTTCTAGCTCTGAGTGCAGCCAACACCAGCAGTAACAGTTAGATCAAATTAACATGCACAACAGAAAGCTAATATTAACAAGTAGTTAAGACCGCCTACCATATCACGGGTGAGTTGACAAACTGCAAAAAGCATGGTGTAAAACCTTTCTGGAAGTTACAGTATTTAGAATTTATAGACGTTTTTGGGCCTGGCCAGCCTTGTTATTCTGAATCAATCAAAGATAAACACAAGCTCTAAGAGACCAGGTGGTCGTTTTAGTTTGCTTGACAGATTAAATAATAGTATTTTTAAAGATAATGTTGGCTAAGTTAAATAAAGCAATCACTTGCTACCTGCCTCTTCCAATATTTGGAAGCCAATACTGGAATGACAAAAATGGAAGAGTTGACGGCCTGTGGAACAACTAGATTTAAGTTTATTAGGAGCACGCCTTTTTTAACTCTCACCATGTTGGCAACCCTGTAGCGATAGACTACTACAAATGGTCACAATATTGACATCAAAATAGTAAGGACATTTCAATACCATTCTAAAGGTAGTTAGTTACCTGCCTAGGTGTTAAATTAGAGGTACTTCTGCCCTAGTGCATGGAGATGGCATTAGAACTGTCAATGTTTTTCTACGTTGATGATGCCTTCTGCTGGGAGAGGACCATATTCCCTTATTCCAAAATCCTCACTTAATTCCAAAAAGTTAAACGTTTTCACACATATTCCTTAGGACGCACACAGAACCAAACTGTATAAATCGTGACAGGATTCAATCATTTATTTAGACTAGTGTTAGTTTAATGTAATTGAAATTAACATTTAAAAACGTTTAAGTACTCCAAGTTTGAACAAGATCATGCAACTAGATGCCTGGAAATATAAAGTTGATACAACATATGTTTTTACTGAATAGATACCTTCCAAACAATTAACTTTTGTTGCTCACACTCTAGATAAGGGCTGTTGAAATACACCCAGTTGTTTGGCTACTCTATGAAACAAACCCGCTATATCAGTAGATCTGCTGGGTGTGCAGGCATTTCTTTCCACCCTGAATCACAGCGGGCTTAAAGAAGCTATAATATATTTTCCAAAGTATGTCTAAAAATACATAAGCCGCTAAACTATTTTGCATAAATCAAGTCAAGTAATAAGGTTCTCTCATTATTTTTGTCCTGTCCAAACTGACACCCTGGTGTTTTCTGAGAAATATCAGCGTTTTAATGGCACTGCTTGCACCTGCAAAGTCAAGTACATTTTCTAACTGAGCTAACGAGTAAATAAGAGGCTTACCATCCCAAAATGTATCTTAAATGCTATCATTGATATATCATTTTGTCAGACTGTAAAATGCACATTCCTAAGGTTTGAGGAATAAAATGCAACTAGCCCAATGTTCTTCTTCTTCACAGAAGCCTCACAGGTCCTCAACTAGCTGCTTTATCAAACAGTATCTGCAAAACACCAGTCTCAACGTCAACAGTGAAGAGGCAACTCTGGGATGCTGGCAATCTATGCAGAGTTGCAAAGAAAGACTGGCCAATGAAATGAAAAGATTAGGATTGGCATAATAACACAGACACTGGCCAGAGGAAGACTCTGCCCAGAAGTCCAGCATCCCAGAGTTGCCTCTTCACTGTTGATGTTGAGACTGATATGTGGCTGGTACTATTTAATGAAGGTGCCAGTTGAGGACCTGTGAGGCATATGTTTCTCTACCTAGACACTTTCATGTATTTGGCCTCTTGTTGTGCACCGGGGCCTCGCACTCCTGTTTCTATTTGTGTTAGAGCCAGTTTGTGCTGTTCTGTGAAAGGGGAACGACACATTGTTGTACCAGAACTTCAGTTTCTTGGCAATATCTTGCATGGGGCAGCCTTTAATTTTCCGTGAATGTAATGATGCATTTCAGAAGATTTCTTTTTGTTTATGGTCATTTTGAACCTGTAATCAAACCAACAAACCCTGATGATAAAGATTCTGAACTAGTCGAAGGGAGGCCAGTTTTATTCGATCAAATGTATTTGATCTAATATTTGATATAACCCATTTTACATCAGCAGTTGTCACGAAGTGCTTTAACAAAACACCTAGCCTTTAAATCCAAGGAGTAAGCAAAAACAGTGAAATTGAGGAAGAAACCTACAGTGGAACTATACTTGGCGTGACCAGTCCTCTTCTGTTTGTGCTGGGTGAATATTTTAAGAGTGCAAGTTGGAATAATAAATGCATTTGGGCTGTGTCCCAAGTGTATGACACCTAATCCAAGTCAGAAGCATGACCAGATGGACGAGGGTAGGGACAACAAAATGATTTTCTAATGATCAATTAGCTTTATAAAATAATAGACTTAGCTAGATAGATTAGCAAATACAACATGCCACAGGAACATCAGGACTGATGGTTGCAAAAAATGTGCTTTTCATTTTGAAAATGACCCCAAACATTTGAACAGTAGTGTTGATTCTTCTACTCTGGGTAATTCACTGCCATCACATGATGGTGTATACGATATTACCAACAATAACATCACTGTCATATTATTAATAGTTATCCCCATAGACAATGAGCAAGGTACCCAATACTGATTGCCGTAAAGAACAAACAAAGAAAGAAACAGGCTGAGGCAGGGTGGTGAGTGGATTTGACGCACATGCTAGGACGACCATCTAGGACAACATTAGCATTTCAGACAGAAAACTGAAAATTAACCTTTCATTAATTGATTAATTGGCAACTGCTGAAGCAAAATCTAGACAAATAATTATTTCACAAGTTTTAGTTCTTTAGTAAATTAACTTGCGATGATGACAAACATTATGTGAAGCGGAAAATCAGGAAGTGCAATTCTTCCAGGAATGGTCTTCAGCTTACCTATGAATTGATAGAGAAGTTTGTGGGTACTTCACCGAATAAGGTAATGAGGGTATCCATGTACATCCAAATACATATTTTAAAAAAATCAGCCAATGGTGTCTCAAATTTTTATGCATCGCTTGCTGTGAAAGTGACAGCCAAAAATGTTGAAGACCAGTGTCCTCTATAACACACATCTATTAGCCTGCATCAGACACTGAGGCTTACATGTCGTAAAACAATAAATGTATTTGTTGATTAGTTACATAGCCCCAGAGTTGGCCGGAAGAAAATATATATTTTGAGGAATCAAAACATTTATTCCCGACCTCTAAATTATTATGAGGGAACAACTTACCTAAATGAATAGAAGGGATTCACCTCGTGTGAAAGTCAGGTCACATTCAATCTGACCTATTCGATAGTCATAGATAGAAGGGCGACAGCTCATGTCAAAGTGGCATTGCACTGGCGTGAGCATGCCAGCAAATATATTGAGACGGAGCGTGTTCATGCAGTGCCTTCTCCCTGCAACATGTGGACATTAATGTTGATGTTTCTGTGAGAAACACAATCACGTTAAGTGATTCAGCAGTCACCCTCATATTGGCAACAGTACCTCTGTCATGGTTCCCTCACATGCTGCAGACAGGCGCGTTGTTGGCAGCTCTATTGCCAAGTTGCTGGTGGTAGCACTTTTTAATGTAATACTTTGATTTGGATAGCATCCAACGGGAGAAACTACTTGTAATATACAATAATATTTGTGACAACCACCTGGATGTCAGTGATGGAATCTACTCAGATTGTAGTGGGATTGAAGTGCTGAAGCAATGCATCTTTCCACTGTGACATGAGCTGTATCTCTTCTATGCATGACTGGAGAAAGGACCGTGAGTGTAATGTCACTAACATTATCCCTTCCATTTATTTTTGTGTTTTTTGAGGCTTCCAAAACATTTTTGTTTTTGGCTTCACCATCTGTGGGTGCATACTCACAGAAGAGAGACTATTAGTGACAAAGGGACAGTATTTATTTTTTCCTATTTAATTTCGATGAACTAACCTATTTACCATTAGCACAATTATTTATTCTTTCTGCACTGTCTGTTTTTAAGTTGTTGTCTATGTATGCCTTTTTCCTGTGACTGTACCCCTTGTTTCCATAGCAATGTCTTGTTCTATGCTCCCACGCTCAGTCTCCTCCCAGGTAGGGACTAAAAGGATGATGTCATAACTGGTGGATGCCTAATTATTAGTGGATAAAATCTCTATTAGAGTGCATGGTGAGAGATTTGCATATATATAAGGGGAATGCCCTTCAGGGGGTACAAGGCACTATTAGTGGACGTTCTATGAAATGTTTTATAACAATGTTTATGTGTATATTTTAAAGCATATCAAGTAGCCTACAGAGTGCAGAAATGTGTCGTAAGTACTTGTGTTTTCACATTGCAAAGTACTCAGACAATAGATCAAACAAACATGCTTTGCTTGTACAAAGACAGAATTTCATATTAAGGCTCAAGGCTGTTTTCCTTACACAATAAGCACCCACTTTGAATGGGTCCAATGATTTTGCGCAAACAATAAAAGTTAATTATCACACCACTTTTGTAATGTTAAAGTATTTTGTGATGTTACCAAATAGCTCTAACTGTAAAGGTCCACTTAAACAAAACATTTGTTTTAACAACATCTAGTCTTTTTTTAAATAACGTTCTTGATAAAGGACCCTAATCTGGTTTTATTTTGGAAAGAGTAGGAGTTCTCTTATCACACTAGACATTGATATCCGGGTATGCCAAGAACTTTAAAGCTTCGACTCATCGTAACTCCATTCGATTAAAAAACATTTCCGGTTGATATTACCTGCAATGTGTCAATTATGTGTTATTATTTTTTTTTTGGTTGTGACACAAATATTTCCATAAAGATATAACAATATATGGCTACTCAACCTACATTTATATAATAATCATTACTGTGAGAAAGTTAATACTATGAAAGATTGTTATGATTACCCTCAACTCATGCACCTGGAACATAAGCTTTTACTTCCTTCACAGCTTGTTTTGGATAGTTTGTGAAGACAGAATATACAACGTTATGTTTAATATGTTAAATGTAGTCTACAACAACCAGCAGAATAACATTGTCATCTTGTTCACCTACACGCAAAATGCCTATTTTAATGCAAGTGGAAACTTTATTGCAAAAAGTGTTTGTCAGTGAATTGAAAATATGACAAATAACTAAGAATAGTTAAGACACAGTGGGCGTAGGTCTGGTGTGCCAACATATTGTCTATCTCTGTTGTCTATCTCAAACATTGGGTGTGTTTTGTGTGTTGTGTCTGCATGCGGGTGTATTTTTCCTCTTTTTTTTTCAAGAATATACATCTCGGGGGAATGAGAGGGAGAAAGATCATTGGTGCTAAGGATGTACAAATAAAGAATACAGTTAACACACATTCATAGCCCCCCACAACTACAGTATTGGCACCCTTGGTGTAGAAAAGCAAAAAAGGCTAAGAAAGAATTCCTGTTCATCAGCTTGTTATAACACTCAAAATATGGGTGATTCTAAATATTATTTGAGAATCTAACTATTAATTGAGGGTGAAAACCATCAGCTACTTAGCAGAAAATACTAAGCTACACTATCATAATGTTTTTTTCTTTTAACGGTTTTACCTAAATTAAAGGTTTGAATTCTCTCTTATTTTTTGGGGTTATTTTACAAAGGTGCAAGTAATTGTGGAGAGCCCTATAAACACTCAGCTTAATCAAGAAATATTGGCACCCTGCATGAAATTGTGCGAAAGTAAATAATAAAGTCATATTTTGACAAATAATTTCAATGAGTATCATATTTTTCAGAAACACATTTCGAAATGATCCTATAATCAATATTTTGTGAAGCTTCCCCTGGAGTGGATACCTGAACTGAGCCACTTTCTGTCAAGTCTGACAAGGTATGTGCACCCATTTCAAGATCATTCATAGTCTAAAGCCTATGACAACTATTTTTAAACATTGATTTTATGTTCATATATTTCTGTGTTGTTTTTGTGATGCATGTTTCCGGTCATTGTCTTGATGAAAGGTTCATCACAAGTCCCCGTCTTATGGCAGCTGCAACCAGGTTTTGGGCTCAAATATCTTGATATAAAGTAGTATTATGCCTTGCATAACAACCCCAAATCATCAATGATCCACCACCATATTATACACTATCAGGTGCATTTTCTTGTAGTGCCCTTTTGTTGTTGTTTGCATTACAAAAACAAAAATTCTGTCTTATCCGTCCACAACCCACTATTGCAATGGTAGTTCTAAAAAGGCTTGGCAAATTTCAGGAGCTGCAATTTGTATGTCAGGCTCAGTATGGTCTCCTTTTGTGCAACCCAAATCCCAACCGCTTGTTGACATGGAGATGGCATCTAACAGTTGACTTTGACACTTGATTTCCCAAAGATTCCAGTAGGTCGTGTGGTTCTGATCTGTGGATTATTCTTTGTTTTCCCCAACATCTTCCTCACTGGGGCTGGGTGGCGATTTTTTTTTTGCAGTTTCTGACTTCTGGAGCTTTGATTATACTTAGGTTATTGTTCAGTGAATTGGCATTTTACAACCGTTTATGTATTTTTCCTATCTTGTACCTGATCTGTGAAGGTGTCAGGGGGCTAATACTTTTGGAATCTGTGTTTTGACCAAAAATCATAATACTCAATAATTAGGGCATACATGTATATGGCTTTCCGTTATGTTTCACCTTAACTATGACTTGTGGTGTTTACTTATTCATGAAAGGTGCCAATAATTGTTCACTGTACATTGCAGTGCAAAATTCTTAGGGCCTCTGAGACAATTCATCTGAGCAGTAACTGGGTAGAATAAAAAGTTTTAAACATTTGGTTCATATTTTGTTCTTTTATTTGACAGGAAAGTGACATTGCATTGTGCCGGACTGAAACACACACGGCGGTAGAAAGATAGTGTGTAGAGTGATTAATCAATGGGTTAAAATGTATGGATGCTCTTCTTTTATTAAATGGAAGGTGTGGCTTCACTTGGGATTAAACCATTATTGTTCTTGAACAGTGTTGCTGCATAGGTCATTCAGGCACACGTGATTAAGCCTTTTAGCCCCAGAATTTGTCATACCTCATTCCCTTCTTCAGACAACTGGGTTTATTAACTAAAATACACATTTGGCTGGGGGCCATAGTTACAAAGAGCTAAAACTTGACTGGTACAGGTGGTACAATGTATTCAAGGCTGGAGATTTGTGGTTGAGAACACATAAATTAGAAACATAAATTTAGGCAACAGGTGTTGTGCTGCTAATGTTGTTGAATGTCATTCCATGTTTTTTTCTGTAACAGATTCATTCATCTAATTGCGGTTGCACAGTGCACTGTTAGAAAGTTGGAAATGTTTTGAGAGTGGACAAACGTGCACGTAGCAAAAAGGAACACTTTATGAAGGGTGTGCATACACAGGTTGTGTACTTGTGAGCTATTGAATAACCCCCGGTTTAGACTGCAATAACTTGCTATGAATCTGGTATTAAGCACACTGTTTATGCACACAATCTTACAAGAATATTGTTTGTTGCTATAAGGCAAAAGCCTGATTAGTGCTATGAGTAAAGCAATGTCATCACATAAGAGAAACAAACTCCCAAATGTCATTGTTTGCCATTGTGAAAATGTGATTTTGCCACGGTACTCACAACATTCATCCTAGCAGGTTACAGATGCTGCTCTCTCTATCCCTGCCTTCTAATGAGCCAGCTGTGGCGTGTAACACCACACAATATGTGACCATTATTCAGGAAGACCTCCCGCATAAAATAAAAATCATACAATTAGTATACATTTAAAAGTGATTTTTGGGACTCTTGGAAAGAAAAACTCTGAATTGCGCCAACGTATATTAGCATGTAAGTGAATTCACTTTTTTCAGTATACAGTAAAGGAAATAGCTACTTCAATTCATCCAAATCCCCTCAAAACCTCAAAAGTGAATGATGGAATATCATATTGCTATTCTGAGGAAATTAAGTATTTCATGAAAGCCCATATCCAAATACTGGCTTCACAAACGGACCACTGACATTTCATTCAGATGCACTAAAGAAGCCATGCAGAAGTCTTTCTCCCCTAACAGTAGTTCTCATTCTGAGCTGTTAATGACGTACACAACAGCTGTTTCACCAGGAGCATTCGGTTTTGTGATTCCTCAAGTGCAACATAGCACATACAGTCTGACTGATGTACAGCAACCTGTGCCCATCTCTGAGGTAAAACAATGGTGTACTCCTCATCAACGCTGTCTCTCTCTCTCTCTCTCTCTCACAAAGGCACACGGAAACATACATGTGACGCACAAAAACAGTGTGTCATACGTGTGAGACTGAGCGCAAGAGACCGAGAGAGAGTAAAGACAAATAAATGTTGAATTAAATTCTAGAGAGAGAGAAAAAAAGCAAGACTGAAAGAGGAATCTAGAAAGGGCAATATATACAGTTGCTCTCAAAATTATTAATCTCCCTTGGACATTTCATTTTGTTACAACATAATCTGAATTGATTTTATTAGGAGCTTTTGCCTCTGATCAACACAAACATTCATAAAGCCAAAGAAAAGAATGTGATATTTTAATTGTTTTAAAAAATGTAAATATCAAACAGAAAATAACTGATTGCATAAGCTTTCGAATTGGAATTGGTAAGAAGGTTCCATGGTCTGTTAAGACCAAAATCGAATTTATGGTCTCAAAGCAAAGCACTATGTTTGACGTAAACAACCCCGCACATTAGCCTGATAACACCAACACATGGTTGTCGCAGAATCACACAATCCTAATCCCGCACATTATCCTGAGAATACTAATGGAATGTGGTGGCAGCATTGTGCAAGCCTTACCCTGCACATTATCCGGATAACACCAACGCATGGTGGAGGCAGAATTGTACAACCCTGCACATTATCCTGAGCATACCAATGGCATGTGGTGGCAGCATCATGCAATTGGGATGCTTTGTTTGAAAAGACTGTTGGTGAAATGGGTGTAGCAAAGAACATCAAATCCTGAAAGAAAACCTGCTTAAGTCTACAAGAAACCTGGGACTTGTGTGAAGATTCATCTTCTAGCAGGAAAATGATCCCAAACATACAACCAAGGCCACACTGAAGTGGCCTAAATACAACATCAAGGTCAATGTCCTGGAATGGCCCAGTCAAAGCAGGGACCTCAGTCCAGTTGAAAACATGTGGCAGGAGTTGAAAGATGCTGTTCACCAAACATCCCCCATCCTACTTGATGGATCTTGAGCTAGTTTACAAAGAAGAATGGACAAACATTTCTGTGTCCAGATGTGCAAAGCTGGTATAAACCTATCCAGATATACTCATGGAAGTAAATGCTGCCAAATGTGACCCCACCAAAAACAAATTAATAAATGGTTTTGCAACTAATGATTTTGGTTTATTGTTATTCATTTAGAACTAGTTGCAGATGTTTTCATTTTTACATTGAGGGGGGTTTTTGTGTTGATCACTTGCAAAAACACATGATTAAATCCATTTTCATTTCATGTAACAGAAAATGTGGAAATGTCTAAGAGGCTGAATGCTTTTGGGAGCCACTTTAGAGAGAAATGCAAACTTACATTAACTGAAAAGCCAGTGTTTACCCAGATAAAGGAATACATTTGGATCACTGCATCCGTACCCACTAATGCAATACTGAGGGTGTCTGTACAAACTATATTTCATATAATTAAAGCCCATGCTGGAGTCCTCTTCCAGCAACATTTAAGTTGATAATAATACATTGAATGTACAGTTGAGAGAGAGAAATCTGTCATACCATAAGAATTAAATATTGTCCGTTAACCATTGGTATTTGCCGTAATTTATCTCTCAACTCTGCATTCATTTATATTCATGCCTGCACGTTCAGATTAATGATAAAATGCACATACACACAATTGGTAATGAAATGTATAGTGTCCAAATCGTGTAGGCTATAAATGATGTGATTTCAACAGCTGCCAGTACGATTGACAAATGAGACATAAAGTGCACCGTCTATCTCGCGCAAGGGCAGAGATTGTCATAATGTTTTAAATGATCTCACCCGGGTCATTTCAGTACGTAGAGTCTTATGACATTATAGGTTTCCTAACTGCTTTACAGGTGTGCATATAGATCGCTATGGGCGAAACCAGTGACGACTTGAGTTTGCAGTGTGGTCCCCAAACATCACATAGGCCTATTTTATGTTTAAATGACGTCAGATGGGTGTTAACCGAAGCAGGACTGGCAGGTTGTTAGTCGGTCTAGTCTACAAGAGGCACGGAGAGGCTGGGAGATACAGGCTAGCAGGGGTGATAACATTGCAGTCTCTCTTCAAATGACAGGTGTTTACTTTCAACCAATACGGCGCTTCTAAAAAGAACTCGTCTTCTCACCTGGTCTCATCTTTATTTTTCAACTTTTAACCTATTACTTACATGCATCTCACCAAAGATGTGCGAAATGTGGAATTTTGGCAAACGGTGACCTGTCAATTACCGTCGAAAGTCAATCTGGGTATCATTCCTTGTTTTGCGATGCTCGTCCTATCAATGTAGAAAAGTGCGTGGTCATTTTCAGCGCCGAATCCACGGAGGATGTCGACGAATCGTCTTGCCTTTGCTATTAGTCTTTATACCTATTTAACTGTCTAGTGGAGTAAATTCGATGATTTATATAAAGACAAAGTTTGACCGACACAAGTGGTCAGCGGAAAACCTTTGGTAATTGCGCACTCTGGACCACCTGTCCAGGAACATGATGCGTCCTTCAAACGTATTAAATTAGAAAAGAAGATAATTGCAGCCAAGTAGCCAAAGAAAAGACAGGCAACGTTCAAGATATTGCATTGTCTCGCCTTTGGTGGTGTACTAGCAGGATTGACATAATCTCTGGAGTAATTGTATGTGCGCAACGTTGAAGGATACAGCCTTAGAATGTTTGTGTTAATGACATTTGGAGTAAGATTTTTCACTTTCGTGTATTAACCACTATCGACTTTTGTGGAAACCATCTAAATGGGAGGATACCTGGAAAACTGACTCGGTATTGTCGGGAAAATGTGGATAAAACGATGTATTACACGCAGGTAAGAATCTTTTAGTCTCAACCTTATTTAGGAGTAAAACGCTTTCTGTAAGTTTCTAAGTAAATGTTTGCAATTAAGTGTTCGCTATATTATTGCTTTACATTTATATACGCTCATTATCGACAAATGCCCTCATTATAACCTACGCCATGTCAAGAGTTTAGAGCGACTGCTGAAAATCAGAATTAACATTCTGTATCGATTGAGGGTTTTCAGAAAACAGATGAATTGTTTCTATATCTGTTTATAGCTTATGCGTCTTATGCATCTTATGCGTCTGTAAATTTCCACTTAATATTTTGTATAAGTGTGTTAATTTTGTGTGGATTACGACTCGAATGAAGAAGACTCAGTTTCTAGTTTCTAAAGAAATTTATCAAAACGTTAATGTACCGCACGCTGGGTGTCGCCAGAAGTACATGCTGCTGCTCACATGAAGCCCTGACTAACAAATAGGTCGACACAAACGCGAACACACACGCGCGCACGTACACACACACACACAAACACACACGCACACACGTACAGTGTATTTTTGTTAAATATATTTTTGGTTTTGATGTAAATACAACTCCGTAAACTCTCGGAGAAAACTCTCCAAAATTATGAGGTACAGCTGAAGCATGTTCGATTTTTTTAGTATATAGACTATATTAGCCTAGAGCAGTCTTATTCAGTGAATGCAATAGGTGGCTAATAAGTATTGGTGATATTGCTAAACAATAGTTTATTTAAAGTTTGTTCCACATTTGAAAAATTGTAGTATGGAAGAAACACATATCTTTTACAGTGATTCAAGGAATGCAGAGTGGGAGGGATCCTACTAATTGTGATTTAATGCAGAATTGTGCTTCTAATTACTATAATTTTGTTTTCTACTGTAATAGTGGTAATTAGGCATTAAGGATCATGTTCAGGGTGGCCTTCACAGTCAAATACGTCTTTGCACTAATTGTTCTGGCTATTGATATCAGAAGTAAAGAGCTTGAGATGAGGTTCTACATCCACCACGTTTCCCTGACATGTTTTAATACTTTAAAAAGTAATTCATTGGATATAGGGTGAAATGTTATCCAAACAATAATGAAAACTGTGAAATGCAACATTCCACATTTCAATTCTATTATTGTGTTTTAACTTTTTCAGGGTTCTCATTCTGTTGTCATGCTGTTACAAAACAGGATGCTAGAAAATAGCATATGCACAAGAAGCTGTTACGTGTGCTCCTAAAGGTTTAATGTCACCATGTGTTACTTTTAAATTCAAATGCAATAGGGAACACAAACATTATTAGACTGTAACTACAGTAATGCACCCTTTTAGTTGTTTGTTCAATGGAAAGTAGACATGTTGAAGCTGATTCCAACAATATTTTAAACTAGATTTTCTTTGAAACTTTATTGGCTTAAATTAATAGACATAATTCAAAAAGTAGTACAGGATATTTGGGTACTGGGTATTTATAAATGTAGCAAATGTTTTTTAAGCTTTATGTGGCTCATATTTCTCCATTGGACTATGAATGACGAGAAACACCTTAGCACATCTCAGAGTATTTACCATCCATGCTCGAAAGCATTGTTCATTATGTTTATGTATGTTGTCTATAGAGAGGTGTTTTCTTCACAGCTTATGAGACTTTTATGGTAAGGAACGATTTCACATGTATGCTTTACATAATCAACATGTTTTACTGATACTACATATCAATAAAAAGGATTTATTTCTAGAATGGATGTGGTTATGTTATAAATAAAAAAAACACTAAGTAGAAATTGAATCCCTTCCTCCCAGGGTTCTCCTCACTTACTTATAAGTGTGAAAATATTTAGTAAGAAGCCCAAAATGATTTGTTCTATGTAAAGATTCTTCTTTTTTTACTTCTCCTCATGTTATTTTCATAGAAGTGTGTATGCCTGGTTTATCTTAACCAGTAGGCATTACTTCCTTTATTCCTTGGCATAAATGGGTCCTATCTTTCTTTTTGGATTATACCGATGACGTTTTCTATGGTGAGCCCTGGCAGTGGTTAGGTAGATCAGACACTTTTTGCTTTGGACTGGAGGGAAGGAATTTACTGTGCTGCTTAGATTCTTTGGTAAGGGATTAAGAATGTGTTTGTAATTGTAAATGTAATGTGAAAACAAAATATGATTTTGATTAATTTCTATGGACTTGATACAACTCTTTAGGTTTATTGGCAACTTGTCATTAATGTGATTAAAATAGAATCCCAGAGAGGATGAGTCTTTCAGAAGTGAGCATAGGGAGGGATTCACCACTGTATAAAAGACTGTGTGGCAAATAGTGCAACAATTTAAGAATAACGTTTCTTAACAAAAAATTGCAAAGGGTTTGTGGATCTCATAATCAACGGTACATAATAACATTAAAAGATTTTGACAATCGAGAGAAAGGGTGAAAGCTAAAAACCAACATTGGATGATCATGATTTTTGAGCCCTCAGACGGCACAGCATTAAAAACAGACCTGATTCGGTTGTGGATATAACTGCATGGGCTCAGGACAACGTCTGAAAACCATTGTCTGTGAACACGGTTTGTCGATGCATCCGCAAATGCAAGTTAAAACTACCAAGCAAAGAAGAAACCATATATATACACAATATCTCTAAACGCTGCTACCTTCTCTGGGCCAAAGCTCATTTATGATGGACTGAGGCGAAGTGGAAAACTGTCTTCCAGACTCAAGAGGAGCGGGACCATCTGGCTTGTTATCTGCACATTGTTCAAAGTCAGCCTCCATGATGGTATGGGGGTGCATTAGTGCACATTGCATGCTGAAGGCACCTATAATGCTGAAATATATGTACAGGTTTTGGTGCAACATATGCATATCCATCCTTCTTTCAGCAAAACAATGCCAAACCACATTCTGCAAGTACTACAACCGCATGGCTCCGTAGCAAAAGAGTCTGGGTGCTAAACTGGCCTCCCTGCATTCCAGACACATCACCCATCGAAAACATTTAGCACATTACGAGATGAAAAATACGACTAAGGAGACCACGAACAGCAGCAACTACAGCAATCAGTGCAACACATTGGTGAACATGCCCCATCAAAGCTTATTTTTGGCATATTAAATAGAAAATGGGCAAAACATTTCCCAAAACAATTTCTCAGTTTTAACATTTGAGATGATTATGTATTCCCTTAATTTTTTGGAGCCACTGCTACAAGGAGCCACTGGCCTAGGAATGGATCAGTATTATTGTGTTTGAAGACGGTATTCATTAGACTAATTGGAGTGTTACATATAACCATCTCCCCAATAATTCTTTATTCTTAGTGATTTCTGACATCCAATCGTTCTTGCTGTTGCCTGTCCTTCCCGGATGCTGAACAGAAAGCTGTTTTTCCACTTCCAGTAGAAATGTTTTGGTCTAACATATATCACCAATCTCAATATATTTTCTCGCACCACTTTGCATATTCAAATATAAAAAACCTATTTAGAAATACCTTGCTCTATCTTTTGTTGTGGACTTATTACGATAATCTCCCAACGAAAATTAATAATGTGGACAAAAAACAGGTTATTCAGAAATCATCGTTAGGACAATTTTATTTGATTGTTTCTTGTTGAAAGTTCTGTGGCTGCTGTTGTGTCGGAGTCGGACTCCGTAACTGAGACTCAAGATGTATTAGCCCTCATTTGGTTGCTTCCAGTATTGCTAATACCACTAAATAGCTACAGTAACAAAAAAGCAATCTGATCCCTAAATATTGAGTAAACCAGGATCTACACACACACAAACTACACACACAAACTATAGTTCAGCCAGATATTTCAGTACAGATAAAGATGAACAACGACATGGCTTTTCGTATTTTTCAAAATGCAAGGGCTTTAAACTTATGAGCCAAAACATTATAACCCCTTACAGTTGAAGTGAACAACGTTGATCATCTTCTAACAAGGGCACATGCCAAGGTCTGGGTAGATTAGATGGCAAGCCAACACAGTTCTTGTAGTTAATGTGCTGGTTCCAGGAAATATGGGCAGGAGTGAAGTCTTGAGAAACTTTAACAAGGGCCAGATTGTTATGGCCAAACGACTGGGTCAGAACATCACTGCTTCTGGGGTGTTCCCGGTCAGCAGTGATGAGTACCTTCTGACAGTGGTTGAAAGAGGGACAAACCACAGACCAGTGACAGGGTGTCGGGCGCCCAAGGCTCATTGATGCACAAGGGTAATGGTCTGAACCGACAGAAGGTCTACTGAGGCACAATTCACAGAACATTTTAATGATGGTTCTGGGAAGAATGTGTCACAACACACAGTGCATTTGCACCCTGCTGCATATGGAGCTGCATAGCCACAGTCTGCTGTAGGTGCCCATGATAACTCCTGTTTACTGCCAAATTTGCCTACAATAGGCATGCACGCTTCAGAACTGGACCTTGGAGCAGTGGAAGAAGCTTGCCTGATCTGATGAGTCCCCTTCATGGCTATGGTATTCCCTGTTGGCAGTGCCCTCTTTCAATGGGATAATGCCCCCTGCCATACTGCATGCATTATTCAGGAATAGTTAGAGGAACATGATGAAGTGTCCTCCACATTCCCCAGATCTCAATCCAAGAGATCTTCAAAGTATAAAATGACAGCTTATAACCTGTCTGTTGTTTCTCTTAGGTAAAAGTTTTCTTTACTAATGAAAAAAAAGCCACACAGCTAGGGAGGGGCCAAGGATTTCCTACTACAAGAACTATGCGAATAAAGTTTAAATTATGTTCATGTTAGGGTTGTGTGAGAGGGGGGTCTATTTCCTGCCAGAGAATTGGATGGCATGTGGTGGTGGTTGAAGCCCTGGGTAAGACCTGTATCAGTGTCTCATAGGTGGAAGTCTATTCATTGGTCTATCAACTTGGAGTGTTAGCAGGAGATGGATTACAGAATTATTGTTTTTGCTTTTTAGTGCCTGATTAATTGCTTGTGTTCGGCATCTTTGTCTAGTCGGCTCTGTGCCTACGATCTGGAACATGGCCTATAGTCGCCATTGAAGCATACAGATTCGTCTTTGAAAAATGGGTGGAATGATTTCACATATGCAAACAGCATGGTCCATCCAATATTGTCCTATTTTTTGTTTTCCTTGCAAGACTGACCAAAGGAGAAAAAGCGTATTACAATTGATCCCGACAATGTTGGCCTGTCTCAACTCCCAGGCCTCAGGACAACAGGGAAGGTTC
This sequence comes from Novumbra hubbsi, assembly GCA_016801125.1. NCBI lineage: Eukaryota > Metazoa > Chordata > Actinopteri > Esociformes > Umbridae > Novumbra > Novumbra hubbsi. The sequence continues at coordinate 19,697 of JACXGK010001012.1, forward strand.
TGCCCCCTGATGGCTACCCTGTCCCAATCTGATGTTCAAATATTCAGGCAATTTCCATGTTGTCTTAATAGCCTTTATGGGGGTTATTAACTGCAGCCTCTAGAGCATGATTAACCTCATTAGCGATGAACAAGGCTGTGTTGCATCTCTGAGGTTTCCTTCATTGGAGTAGTGTGTGTATGTGTGTGTATGCTTACAAACACCCTGCACTCAGCAGTCTGCTAAACCCAGGAGGAGGGGGAGTTAAGCTGTTCCATGTGACACACAGCAATGACAGCGACAAACGGTGTGGCACCTCCAGCTCAGACCACAATAACACCTCACAAAACAGCCTGGTTTGACATCTGATTAGTAGGTTCTATAGTTTTGGAATAGCCGCAATGTGCATTGGCGTTGATCACACCTTATAGTAGAGCGCAGCACAGTGGCGACATTGGCTAAAATCCACACCACTTTGGGTTAAGTTGAGCATCGACCCTGCACTATTGTCCCAAACTAAAATACACTTTTCATCACTGCGCTCTTACTAAAATAACTTTCCCATGCGTAGGGCCTTAGTTGTAGTACTCATAAACCCAATTTTTGGTATATTAAACTGGCTATTAACGCTAGAAAGGGTCATCCTAACTATCTTGTTGGCAATACGTAGATATTTTGAAAAATAATTAGTAAGGGATCACGCAATCATCAAGGTATATATATACATATATATATATATATACATATATAAGGTTTAAAGATCACTGATATAGGCCTAATAATGCACAGACACCTGTATGCTGTAAATGACGTACGCACATTTCCCATTGTAAACAAACAAAGATTAGCCCACTTGTTCACATAGGTAAAGATAGTTGGGGTGGGGGATCTAGAGCCGTGCTGACGAGAAGAACGTCCTCACGCACCTCGCTTGAATACCGACTAGATTTGTCTTGAAGTATTGCACACTTCATACCCGCCACAGTGGGGAAATCATTTTCATTAGGTGACATGCTTCTCTCAATCATGCATACTAGCTGCAAAATCTGAGAGTTTGTGGGCTGCTTCTCTTCTCTAACAGTTGTAGCTGTTTTAAACTGCTTGAGAACCATGACAGCATCCTGATATATCACTGGCATCCAACGTATCCATGTCTCTGGGGTTTCTTTGTGTCTTGGAGCTCATCACGGTTGTAGTAGCTCTCCAACATATCTGACATGCTCTTCCGTCTAGTTTCTATATTAATTGTATATTTGTGAGACAGCAGCTCTAACAGTACTTGTTGAGATGTTAAAACAGACGTGGCTGTGCAGGTCCGGGGAAAGAAGGCGGACACTCTTCGCACTGGGCCAAGCAGACGGACACTCTTTGTACCGGGCCAAGCAGATGGACACCCTTTGTACCGGGCCAAGCAGGAGGACACTCTTTGTACCGGGCCAAGCAGACGGACACCCTTTGTACCGGGCCAAGCAGGAGGACACCCTTTGTACCAGGCCAAGTAGACGGGCACCCTTTGTACCGGGCCAAGCAGGAGGATACCCTTTGTACCGGGCCAAGCAAGTGGACTTTCTTTGTACCGGGCCAAGCAGGAGGACACCCTTTGTACCGGGCCAAGCAAGTGGACTTTCTTTGTACCGGGCCAAGCAGACGGACACTGTTGGTACTGGGCCAAGCATGTGGTGTCACTCTTCGTACTGGGCCAAGCAGACGGACACTCTTTGTACCGGGCCAAGCAGACGGACACTCTTTGTACCGGGCCAAGCAGATGTCCATATTGCAATGTCACAACAGTCTACGGTGTCTCTTCCTCTTTAAGTCCCGTGTCTCCACAGCTTAATTTAGTACTTCCCCTTATATATACTCCCGTGTATGACTCGAATAGTGGACGAGTCTGTAAAACCAAGCTACCAAGCTATCAATTACCTTGCGTGATATGCGCTGTGATGGTGATGTAGCCACGTGTAGCACAGCTAGTCCATCTATCTGTCGTAAGGAATATGCACTGAGATACTTTTCATTGTTCCATAACATGCTCTTTTGGTTGCATTGTGTAGACAGGGTATAATAAGAAGTGCTTTCATTAAGGCATGCGATATTTCGGTTCCGGCGTTTTAAGCCTTCATTTAAAAACTTTGTTTTAATCAGAAAAATGGCGGCATGTCGTCGGCTATAAATATGCCAATTGATTTTGTTATATCTTTTGCTCATTGGCTGCCCAGGGGCAGAGTGGTAGCTAAATAATTTTGCAATGATGTTTGTCCAGGTGGCAGTTTCTTAGGTGCAACATGGGATTCCATGTTTTTGTGATGATGTTGGAGATGGCATGTTATATTTGTGGTATTACCAGTAACATAGGGCAGTTCTTGCACTACAGAGACATGACATTAATGCAATTGCGTTGCTATTGGTTTCGGGGTTTAAAAAAAATTCTCGTTTTTGTGGCAAAAACATAGCCACACTTGCCGAAGAGTAGCAAGCCACACTGAGCGCTGGATTCCTAGCAACTGACCTAAGCAGACCTTCCAGAATGAGGCCATGCAAATGGCTTCGGATCTGAAGTTTGTAAGTAATGCTAGCTCACAACAGTACTTTTTATGCAGTGACAATGAAATGGCACTGACTTCGACCATGGGACTTACTTTGTCAAAGGTAAGGCTGAAATTATTTTGCTACCTTTGCTACCCGGCAACCCCACTTTACAATTTCCTTGGAATTGTACCTGTTTTAGTTTTATTTGTAATTACAGATTTTTACAACACACACATTCATTTTGAATTTGTCCTTGATATGAATATATATATTTTTCTTTTTTCGCGGCACATTGAAATTCTATTTTTTGTCCCACCCCTAACCACCACTGTTTAACTGTGAGTATTCTTTTTTTTTATTCTAGTATTTAAGTGTTTAAAGAGCAATCGTAACAAACATATTTTAATAATAAAATCAAAAAGCTTTATACCCATGGCACACTAACCTCTCACCCAAACATTAACAGGGAGGGGGAGGTGTTTACCATATTTATGCTTTATTCATCATTATTCACAATTCATTCAATATTAACTGTAATTCTGGAAACATCCATATTGAAATAGACTTGTTTGGATGCATTCATATTCATACATATTGAAGTGCCTGGGGGAAACAAACAATAATTGACTGTTAGCGCGGTAGCGTATGGGATTCTGGGTAGAATCATACAAATGTTGTTGTATGTGCGTTTGTTCGTGTTTATACATGTTGTTCTAAGTATTGGGGACTTGTTTGGGTTATTTCTATGTGTTAGTTATGACTGTTGGTGATGTGTGTAAGTCCAGGGGGAATTGTGATTATCGGTCAGAGTTGGTTGTGTGTTAGTTCTTGAGTTATTGAATAAAAAGCCTGGAGTCGTGCAGTATATGAGGCACAAACCAAAAGAAACCTCTTCTTTTGTGTTGTCATTGTGGTAGGCATAGATAGAACTTAGTTAAAGTGTAGGTAAGTTAGCGGAAATGCTATAATATTTTTTATATGTAATAAAAATTTACTTTAAAGACTTTTAATGCATGTTTGAACTAAACCAAATCTATCAGACCATCCAATATTCTCAATCTTATCCAACATATAGCACCATTTTACAAACTCCATGCAATTCAAACACTACATCAACCACAGTATGCTAATTGCACAGAAGAGCTTGATTGCGAGTGGTTTTAATGACCACTGCTGTAGCCAAGCCTTGCCACAGTGTGTAAGCACATGTGAAGGAGGATTTGTGCTATTAATTTACTGAAGCACATCTATCTCACTGAGCCAAGCCTCAGAGAGGGAGTGCTGGAGCTCATACTTGATTCATGTAGTGAGCTTTTGGCAAATCAATACTGCCTCTACAAAGGATCAGATTTATCCGTCACGGCCTTCCACTAACTGCCCTGTTTCAGGCATGGAGGTTGGCTCTCAGTGGTCCACTTTCTGAAAATACTTCATAAATGAACGACAGGGATTGGTGGGAATTGTTTCCCCTTTTGCTTTTTCTATCAACGTACTGTTATTTAGATGGCTAGATTTGAATACTATTCTGTTAGTCCAGTCAGGTAACTTGGAGTGGTAGATTGGATGGGTTTCCTCTTCCTCTTGTCATGCTCTCTTAGTTCCCTTATCTAAATCCGCTCACAGTACTAGAAGACGTTGGACTGGGATTCATTAATGGAACTGAAAATGTGCCCAAGGCAGTCGCACCTTGAATCGTCAACAATGGTCAGCACAGGTTCCCACAGCTAGCAGTTACAAAACATGACTGTCCCGCTGTAGTAACTGTCCTATAGGCATGTTTTTCATTTTTTTTGTAAGTGTGTACTTGCATGCCAGACGATGTTCTTGCTTGTCTGGGTTTGTGTTTGCCTGTGTGTCTGTTTTGTGCGGGATATTGGTATTGATACATTACACCTTGTTCGAGAGATATATACACCGTACAAAACGCTGAGGTGATGTAAGCTTACAATGAAACACGTACTTTACTTGAAATAGGTCTATAAAATCTCCCTCTGGAAGAACTGTTTTTGTCAGGTTTTGTCTCAAGGTGTTATGAGGATTATAACATGTCAACTATTTCTCTCTATTCAAACGCACAATAACCAGAAACTGGAATCTGCACAGCAAAGATTGTCTATATTATTATATTACCAAATAATAGAAATTTATGATTTCAAAATGTGGGTGTCCATTGTACCAAAGAGAAATAATATGCTAGATATCTTAATTATTTACTGTATGATCTGGAACCGTAAAAGCAGGCTGGTTGCAATCCAGACCCCTGCCACTGTTACTTTAGGTGCTGGCTGTGTGGTACAACGATGTTGGGACTTGGAAAAGGTTCCCATTTCTGTTGTGCTCCCTGTGTCCCATTCTTCATCTTCTCTCTTTTAATAATCCTTTTTACTCATCATCTGCTTCTCAACCTCCAACTAAACAAACATTAAGAACTTGGATCCGATGACTGATTCATTATATCATTAGGATCATATGATAACATTGCTAGCAAATGACAGTATTTACGCTCTCAAAGTATTCATGGCTGGTGACAGTGACAGCCTGATGCTTTGCAAACGCATCTCATGTTTACCACCACATAACTTTCCAAATAGACTAACGTGTTACTAATGGGCCTAAAGCAATTGTTCGTGCTCCACATCTTAGGTTCTCATCAAGTCATGACAAGGTTACTACTGTAATTTGAAAGATATTACCAACATTTCACAGTATTAAACATGGATCTGCTGTTTATTTATTTTATTCACCTTGAGGTAATTTTGCATCTCTGCAAATAAGGTAGAGAGGCCAAGTAAAGCAAACCATTCTGAACAGCATAATTAATGGACTCAGGGAATCTACTTTATTTCATAGAGCAGCTAGAGTTCAGAGGCAATCCCATCAAGCCTGAGAGACTTCCCTTTTAGCATTGCCCTGGCTGCATCACTTAGCACAACGATGGGCTTTTTCAGCAGTTCACTGTCTATTAAATCAGATATACTTAGTAAAAATGAATCTTGCTATGTCTGATATGCTTACAAAGAAGGTAGCTCCAGTATTTGGATTAGGTAGGTGGATGGCTTTTGGCTGAAGAAACACAGTTTTTAGTTTAGGTTTGGGTCTGTGTTACAGTACCATAAATTACACTGGCCTTCAAAGGAATGGGGAATGGGGCTGTCTGTCCAACATTAAATCCACCGCCTCCAATGCACTTCACAGGAAACTGCACTTCCATTTGCTCCTCTTCTTTTAATGATTTTGTGGTGTTTTCTGTCTGAACCAGCATTGTCTAACTTTCCCTGATTGACCAAAAGGGGTTAGGGTTAGGGACTTTATTATCTACTAGGGCAGTTAAACACAGTTTTTTCACTTTTGCGCCTCAATACCATGAATGGCTCCCTCCCAAAACCCAGCTAAGGAGAAGGCCAGAATTGCCTCATAGAGGAGGAAAGAGACATGGCATCAGGTCTGATTCTAGTCTGTAAAAGAAAGATAGACAGCAGACTAGAAGGTACATTTGAAACACCAAGCTTGTACAATGGTAACAAGTGGTATTTTTTTCATCACTAGTAGAGTTTCCATCCAAAATGTTCTTACAACTGAATGAACAAATAAGTGATGATGTGAAGATCTCCCCGATACATTTGTGGAGCACCCCATCCCATATCACCCCAGATCACACCATATCACCCCAGATCACACCATATCACCCATGTCATCCATATCGTCCCATATAATCTCAGATCATATATATCTGTTTTGTTTTCTATCAGAATAATCAAAGTAGTACTCCCTTCACTTTAATGACAATAAAGTATACCATCAGTATTATGCTTTTTCATTGATTTTCACATAATCTCTATTGTTTTATTTTTTTTTGCAAAATGCAGTAGTGAGTGAGTGAAGTCAGACATGATGTTCAAAACAATGCTAATAGCAGTCTCTGGACCTTGAGAGCCGTTGTGCCGTCTTGTAGTTTGGATGAAATATTCCTTTAAGGCGATCCAGGTATGAAACCCGTTGACCTTGTCTTAAAAAACGTTATTATTCTGGTTCAGACCCCCTTAAAGCTGCCATGCTGATATCAATGAAAATGGGAAGGACAGGGAAAGAGTGTTCTCATGCTTTTATTTGCCTTCTCCCTCAATAGAGGTTGATGGAAACTGTGTGACCTGTTTCCTACCTCAGACATATTCAAGGTAAAAGTAACTTCCCAGGGATGTCTGAACTACCAAAAAGAACAATTACCAACATGTAAAAAGATACTATAATATCAATCCCAGATTCAACCCCTGGCCACTTGCTGTGGCTCTTTTGGTTTCTTGTGTGCCTTCCCTGTGCAGAGTCTCACCAACAGCACACAAACCCCGTTGTTAATCATACTGTTCATACCAAATATCCTAGTCATAACACTTTGTTTTTCAATTCCAATCAAAGTCAGCTACATTGTATTATACAACAATAAACGGTGTCAGTGAAGCATGTGCATTCGTTTCTGTGGATGGAATCTTTTGTAACGTAGCTAGCAGGATTTGTTGGAATATAACTAGTGCGTTTTATTCTGTCCAAACTCGCTGTAGAGGTGCGTTCAAGCATTTTCATGTGTTTCGCACTAATGTGACTTCAGCAAACTACACCACATTCTACCTCCACACCAAAAACAATGGCAGAGCTGGAGTGCCTTCATCCCATCTCCTTCATGCTTGAAGCTATTCATAGTAACCTGGGGACTTAGCTCTCCTTAACTACTCTCACGGGGGCCATTGTAGTAATTTGATGAAGCAGTCAAATTTGCCTCGGCTGCCAATGTGCTCCCAGCCTCTGCTTCTGCTTCCACTGGCCGTGCGAGGCAGATGAGAAGGATGGTCCTTCTGCTGTGGCCTGTATGCAGTCACACCGTTTCCCCTAGAGAGGCAGGACCGCCACACAGACAAGCAAATGTTCAAGAGTTCTTTTCAAGTTAACTGTTCTCCCTCCCTCCCACCCTCGCTACGGTTCTATTTTAGGTATCGTAACCCCTGTGTGTGCAGGCGCTCAGGGCTGTCAATTTCTGGATAGGAGTGGTACAATTAATGGATTCCCATTGTATGAGCTCCTGCTGATATTCTGCTTCAATGTATTATATACCGTACCAGACAGAAATGTGGAAAAACGTACCCATTCACTTGATAGATATAGATAGCTCTTGCTTGAATGCGGTGGGGAGATTATTCCATTGTTAAAAGTGTGTTTTCTCTTCGGGCGTTCGTGTTGCTCCAGCTAATTTGATTCTGGAGTGATGTTCGCGTAGATGTGTAAACACGTTTTAGGTATTCACAGTTGCTTAGCTTATTTTCATCAAGCAGCAGTGACATACGCTTATTGTTTTATCAACTCTCTATCTGTCACTGTTGTAGTCAACTGAAAAACTTAAATGCTGGTAATCTTGAAATGTAAGATTTAGTTTTTTTTATAGGACACACAAACATAAAAGCATGATACTAGTTATATACCTAAAAAATAATTAAACATGATCTGGGTTAAGGATGTCCTCTTCTAACTTGGCCTTATTACGCTTTTTTCACATGAGAGGGAGTCGGAAAGACACATGGCTAATTGGTAGACCTTAAGAGATTCCCATAAGAGAGAGTGTAAAGTAGATTCAGTCTGATTGAAAAAAGAAAATGATCAATAGAAGTTGAAATAAGGTTTCAGAAGGCTACATCAGATAGAAGAAGTTAAACCTCCAACAGGGAGGCAACAGGGTTGTTCCGACAAGACAATGTCAAGGGCCAGTGGACTATGGTCAGATATTACAGTGGGTAACTATTCAGAGGAGGTCGCCCGGGGGTTCCAGAACCGCAAAGGGTCCACACATCCATTCTCAGCCATAAAATCTCAGGAACGGAAAGGACTTCGACATAGCAGAGGTAGTCATAGTTCTGTGGTCCAGAGCCGGATCAACAACACAATTTTGAACCCCACCAAATAATATCAGATGGCTGTTTAGAGAAGGGATTTTCCCCAGCAACTCATTAGCAAATTCAACATCATCAAAATTGGAAGCGTATACACTGAACAAAATTACTGGTATGTGCAAGATTGTGCTAATTACGACTAACTACCAATTACTGTCATAGATCACATTAGTAGAAGAGAAAGGAAAGGAATGGCCTTGGAGTTACAGTATGAATGGAAGATGTGACTAAACCTGGAGTTTTGTAGCCTTGTGGGATCTTTAGTGGGTAAATGCACGAATACCACATCCACATTTAGCATTCTCAAGTGAAAGAAGAACATAGACCTCTTGACAGTGTTCACTGATTTGGTTTTCGAAGATATAAACCTTAGGAAAGCGCCCCTCTAATGGGCTGACACATGTCTACTCCAAGTTTCCCTGATCTTCTAGTCAGTTCTGTTCTGTTGTTATTGTCTTTCATTATGGTGACCTTAAATTGTAGATGTTGGCATCAGGCAATTGGCAACTGTAGTGCTTTCTTTCTTATTAGTGTGCCGAACAGTAGATTTTTGCATGTATAGTGTTATAGTTATCAGATCGATATATTCACACTTTTCTGCATCATGATGGTCAGCTTGAATTGGATTGACACTTGCTTGGTCATTGTGTGTCAAAATCTAGAATCCCGACTAGATCCCGACTAGACACATGCACTAATGATGCAAACAAATACATCAGAGCTGGGGAGCCAATTGTCTAAATGTGCTGTTATATCTAATATGGATGAAAACACTCAGATTAATGGTTGATGTTTGTGCTTTAACTCATGATTTTTCGAAATCCAAATTGCTGCAGTACAAAGCCAACTAAACTTGTGTCACTACCAAGCTTCCACTACAACCCTTTCACCCCTCCCCCCATGTACCACTGTGCACTTGTTTTATGTTTCCTAAATGTATTATACTTGAACCCTCTCTTTTTTGGAATAATAACAAAAAGTTCTATCAGTCCGATGTTGGAATCCTTATATATTAATACTTTGATCAATTTTATCAATTTCTTGAATTTGGTTTAAGGACAGTAGTGACTATAAGCTATAGAATATCTATAAATCATTGTCTTATTGTAGGTCCCTAAGGCCATGGTGAAGTGTAAGTTACAACTTGAAATGTTTAAATGTAAGCAGAGCAAGGACACTGAGACAGCTGTAGATTTTCCACCTGAAGGTGTTTTATTACAAACAGCATCTAAACCGTGTGTATAACAAAAAGTAAGTACGAACTTCATCTCTGTCCGCTGGCTTGCCTCTGGGCTCAATTGGTAGCGTCCTCAGACCTGTATTTCCTAGTCTATAGAAATTGCTTAAAACAGGCTGTTAGGATCTATTATTGGAAGCTTACCCCAGGGCGACTGCTATTTGTTACTTCTAGCCGCCCCAATTATTCCTAACGATTGGTGGGTGGAGAGGGGCCGGAGCAGGCTCCCCTTGTAGACTCAGGAATGTTCTGGAATCTCCCATGGTCCCCAAATGCTCGTCCTCCCTAATCCGGGACACGCTTGTTCTTTCCCTGTGTGCTCAGATGGTTCTGAACCTCCGTGGGCACGTTTCTCCTGCTCCTTTGGGGCTAGACGCTGAAAAGACAGACACGCCATAATACCTCACAAGATACTTCTCTGTTCACAGAGGCAAGAAAGAACACAGTATGTCGGTTTTTACCTCTTGTAATTTAAGATGGATCAATAGTTATTTAGCCCAGAAACACATTTATTGTTCAAGAAATTTGGTATGCACCGTGTAACAGTTAAAATAGCAATGAAGGATTGCACATCTGATTCACTGAAGAATGTTATCAAAAGTATATCCAACAGAGCATCTTATTACCAGCCTTAAAGGTTTCTCTCTAAACAAAGCATTTTGCCTAGTGGTAGAAGTTTTTACCAGATGCATTCTCCGTGGACAAGGAATGATGATATGTTTGCCAGTATAGCCAGAATTGTCCAGTCTTGCTTTGGTATAAACATGAAATGCTTGCTTGATTAAATATGCTCCCCAAAATAAACAAGTCAAACAACCCACAATGCACCCAAAATTCGAACGGACTCACAGGGACAGTTGTTATTACAAGGCATATGAAACAAAGGAATAGTATTCGGTGACTGCGGCAGACCGAATATTCAGACTGTGGCAGACACAAAGAGATAATTACTGTTTTACTTAGTTTACATTGTTTGTCTTTCTTTTTTTGTAAGATATATTGTGCTGAGAGTATTACCAATACAAAACAAACCAGAAATGCTGCATTATTAGAACAAATTCAATCACTTGATTCAAAATGACAGGGAAGCACTACAGAAAATGTTGACATAAACAATTATATGCAACATTTATTATATCTTCAGGTCCTGCCGCAACATCTTAGTAGGGTTCAGGTCTGGACTTTGAATACGCTGTTATAATCACTGCCATTTCAGTGTTTCCAACCACTGACTTACTTGTCTGTTTTGGATCATTGTCTTTCTGCATGACCCAGTTACACTTTAGCTACAGCTGGAAGGTCTGCTATTGTTTCTGTTGAATACTCTGGTACAAAGCAGAATTCATGGTTCCTTCAATGATGGCAAGTTGTCTAGGTCCTGGTACAGCAAAGCATTCACAAATCTTGACACTGACACCAATTTGTCTGTAATTTAGTGGAATGTATTTATGAGGTTGACCACTTTTAAACATTTTACCACAATTTTTTAACAAAACAAAGTTGTTAAATTACCATTATACCGATTCTGCCACTTGTGATCCCCTAACCAAGGCTCACGTCTTACACAAGGTGTGTGCCTTTTTACCTTTCAGGAAAGGTTATCCATTCATATTTGATGACAACTCCCAGGCTGACACTGAGCTAAAGGGGTCTGTTCATCAGTGGCCGGTGAAACGCAGAAACAGCGAGGCACAAACTCTGATGCAGAAATCGTCTGTGAACTGCCAAAAGCAAGCAGAGGGGTGTAAAATGTTGCTAGTTCACTGTAACAAGTGTCCTGGTCGTCCTACCACTAAATGCTGAACCTTCTTACCCTATATAAATCTGGATATTAATGGGAGCTTAGGCTATAGGCTTAAATCTCAGAAAATGTGTCTCAGTTCAATAATTATTATTACCTGTAATTCCATGAACACATTGAGTTCATGCTTATTCTTCCCTCCACACAAGGAAATTCGTTTTATATCCAAAATATTTATGTGACAGGTATCAAAAGGAAGTAATGAAGGATTTAATGGAAGGTCGTTGTTAGAATTTTAATATAATCCGTGGTCCTCATTATCAAAAGGCTTATATTTTTGAGTGCAGATAAGTTAGAAACTGAATTACATTCGGATAATAGACTGTGTGAATTTCAGTAAATTATGTTTTTTTAGCTTTTGGGAAGGGCTCACAAAACTGAAACAAGACAAAAAATACAACAACTTTGAGAAGGAACTTCTAAGCAATGACCAACAAGATACACTAAGGAAGGACGAACTTGATGGGATGCGGGGGCAATGATAAAGAACACAGGTAAGGGAAATAACAACAAGCAGGTCTGCCATGCCAGGACGTGACTGTACCCCCCTAAGGGTGTGGCTCCAGCCGCTAAACAGATGAGAAGGGGGGAGGGGCAGGCAATTTCAAAGGTGGCGGCCGCTGATCCTGGAGCTCCGCCAAAATCTGCAGAGCCGTGGAGAAGCATCTGGCCACAAAAACAGGAAAAATACTGGAAGGTCTGGCTTGAGACGCGGCCCCGGAACCATTGCCCGGGAGCTGGGCAGAAACGGACTCCAAAGTGATGCAGTGTTTTCAGGGGAACAGTCTGAAACATCCTGAGAACATAAGCTGAACATTGACAAATTGCATCAGCAATGAGGAAGAGTGGGAGAAAATCGTCAGGGATAGATGGTAATAGTATCGCTGCTCAATGCCTCAAACATACAGCCTCTAAAATGACCACCGAATTGAATAAGCACCTCTGTCAAAAAGCCGTACTGAAAATGAGCTCATTGTGCACATCTCAAAGCTGGTGTTTGTGCCTGGTCTGGTATTGGAAACCGCTGGTATACAAGGCCAGAGCATGGAGGCCATGTGTTGCAACGACACATAACCTGGTGAGCAAACCAGGGACGCTGAGCAGTGGAAGCAAGTTATATGGTCAGCTTTTACACAAGTTCTTATATCCAGATGGGTTTATGTTTGGAGAAGACAAAGAAAGCATTTAGGCCACAATATCTGCTGCTAGCTGTTTAACATAGGGGACTTGTAATGGTATGTGTTAACCAAATTACTACTGGGTAATTGAAATGGTTAGTTTAAAAGGCTGGATTTCACTTAAAACCTCCCTCTTTTTACTGAGGGAACATGCCAAAGCGATAGATAACAGCTGAATAGGTGACTGTAGGTCACCTCTGACCAGAATGTTGGCAACTGTTTTTAGTTAGTCTCTGCATGGTGAATCGCTATTGTTTATCACCACCCAGCAGGAGGTCACTAACACACCGTGGCCACCTGCTGCTTTCCTGCTGCTTTTAGCCATTCATCTGTCTGCATTGCCTCTCTTACACCCACACACATACAAAAACACTTTTCCTCCTGCCTCATACAAAAGCACATTTGAAGCAGTAACCAATAACACTGTAAATTAGACAGTGTTTCACGGAAAACCGCAATTAATTTATTAATTAATATCAAGAAGATAGATTGCATGCATTAATGTGCCTTTTGCCGGTTGAATGATGCATTTACATTGGATGTTTTTATTGCTCGTGTGCTGGGCTGTCCTGATGCAAGGCATCTCACTGGCACTGTGGGTCCGGGTAGGGTGGACGGGGTAAACTGGAATTCAATTGTGATTGTTTACAAACGGTCTCTCAATTCTGGTGCTGCCTTGACTCGTCCGATATTACATTTTGGGTCTGAGCTTTCGAATGCTTTGCAAACATCATGAAGCGAGGATCAATAGACATTCTATGAATAAACATGCACTGTATATAGGTTTTGTGTGTGTGCCTATGTTTGTGTGTAGGCCAGTGTGCATAGTTCTCAGTTTGCCTATCTTTTTTTTCTTTTACGTTCTTTTTGCTAACCCGTCACTGATACTTCCATTTAGTGAAGTGTTTACTTGACCTTCAAGCCCAAGTCCTCGATGCGGACGTACACAGCCGTTTCAAGGTCATTTCATTCCCTGCATGTCTTCAGCTGCAGAATGGATTAGGTATGTTTATATCAGCCCGATGTCTAAAGAGCAGCTGAATAATGCATATTGTTTCCAATCAACTTATCCGTTGCTTACTGGGTATGAAGATCAATAAGGCTACGCCAACCATGATGACTTCCACTACCTTAGGTACCATCTGAAAGTATTATGGTAATTCCAGGAGTGTAGTAGTGGGTTGGCGGTGGTAGTGGATTTCTTGCAGTCCTCTGAAGACGTTACAGATTTTTCAAAGCAGCACATTTCTGATAACGACTTATTAGATCATCTAATACTTGTTATTTAATGCTCTTATAGTTCTGTAATACAGCACTGTTTCCCAAAATGTTTGGATGCTGCGTGAACTGCAATAAAAAACAAAATGCAGTGATTTGCAAATCGTTCATCCCTACATTTAATTGAACATAGTAGAACAACAGCATATTGAATGTTGAAACTGGGAAATGTTAATTGTTTTAAAAAAGAATGTATGCCCATTTGAATAATATATTAGGTTATATGTTTAGGAAAACACAAATATGAAATATGTTGCTTGCATAAGTATTCCGCTCATGTGCAGTGGAAGCACCCAGTTTACTCAGATAAAAGCAATTGCCCTAACACAGACACAATCATCTTGGCTCCACCTATGATCCATTAAAGGTGCTGTTGCATTTTGGGTTAACAGACATTATAAAATGAAGACCAAAGAGCATTCTACAGGCTTTAGAGATAAAGTAACCCTAATAAATAGCTAAAAAAAGGTACAAAATAATAGAAAGTGTTTGACTACTCCAACACCCTTTGATCACCAGTCAGGAAGGGGATGATCCATTACACCATTGCCAAAAAGAGTCAAGACTCAAAACCTGCATTAAAACATAGTGAGAAGAAGGAGAAACACCAGAGAGGCAGTAATCACAGTAACAGTCCAAAAGACTTCAGTGTCTGGGAGTGGAGTGACGGTGCCCTGGTCATTCACTGTGGGATGTCAATACGTACCCTGGGGGCATTACATTTAGTTAATTGGCCTGTCACTATTTCAGGTTATATATTGCTCTTGCATCAAAACACTCTTTTTCTTTCTTCTCACTTTTTAAGTAGCTCAAGGCTGATGTTGCTTGGTAGACAATGTAACTTATTAATTTGCTCGCTAGCAGAGATTTCTGTCGTAATCATCAGTTGAATCTTAACTAGGCATGACTGGCAAAGGTTATCCAATCAGTGGCTAAAGACCACCCAGTTGAACTGATTGATGTACCCTTTGTGATCATAAAAAAGACCATGAAATGATGCTTCAAGGCCATGATAAAAATGGCCATGAAATTATGAAAGATCGTTATGAAATACATCTTGTGATGAAGAGAGCCATGAGAAATACATTGTGTCAATGTGATTTATCATGTCAGCACTTTGTTAAGTGGAGTTATGAAAAATATTGATTAATAATGCACAAGTAATTATTTTATAATTATTTTATTTCATTTTCATTCCTTTGGTTCTCCATATCATATAATTTATGAACATTTGAAAATGGTCTTGTATTGTGACGCTGTCAAATACAGGTTGCTGGCACTCTTCTGGACAATTGTGAATAATTAGTTTTAGAGGCAAACTTTCTTTAGTTGGATATTTATCTCTACTGTGGTAAGTTGCAGATGTCTAAAGGGTATTCACTGCCTCTCAAGAGAAAGTGCGAAGAATGTTCTGCGCTATGTACCCCTTTTAAAATGATGAAGAACATAGACATTCCCAATCTTACAAATCCATTAACCAAGAACATTAATTCCTGTTAGCGCGTTTTACAGCATTTTTTAAAAGTCTGTGGTGCATGGAACTTAGGTCAGCCACCCAGAAAATACTTATTTTGAACGGTTGACAAGGCACCACTCCCAACTGCTAAATATCTAGAAGCTGACCTGATGAACAGTTTACCCGCTACATCCACCACACACTTATCCAAGGGTAACCAGGAGAAATCCCAGGGAGGCACAACAGCTAAAAGACTGATTTTACTACAAATCCTCTAAACAAGCCAAAATCAGTCTGGGAAAATGTCCTGTGAACCGATAAAACCAGACTTGAGCTTTTTGGCAAATCTGATCAGCACAATGCTTACAGATGAAATGAAGCATTCAAAGTAAGAACTCTCTATGTACTGTCAAATGTGGGGTAGGTTTGATATTGCTGTTGAGTTGATTTGCTGCCGATGAAACTGGGGCACCGGAGGTTATGAAAGGCATCATTAAATCAGCTAATTGTTAAGGTGTTTTGGAGCGCAATGTGTGCAAACTAGTATAAGGATCGAGGGTCTCCATCAAAGATTTTGGATCATCTAGCACAACCATTACCCCAAACACATCACAAAACACATAGGATTGCCTAAAGAGGAAATGTTGTACTGTTCTTAAGTGGTTAGGGATGAGTTCAGATCTTAATCCCAAACCTTTGGCTCAAGTTGAAATCGTTAATTACTACCCACATTATATTCAAATTATATTGAAATAAAACAAAAATCTGTGTAAATGATTTGATCATGTTGTGGATATAATGTTTTTTGGTATTATTAATTGAATGGTATTTATTTCACACGTTTTGCATAACCATAATCAGATATAACTGTATTCATGGCATATATATAAGGTCCTTAGGACACCAATGTACCATTTGTTAATTTGAACAAACTATTCTTTTAATGATCCTTAAGACTAGGCCTGACCTTATCCTTCTACAGATTACAATGGTTTAATCGAAATAGGTCATAAATGTAACATTTGTAAAACAATGTTGGTTAAAGCTGTAATCTTTGACAATGTATTACATACTGAATACATTATTCAGTGAGTGACCTTTGTAATTGAATGTGCTAAGTGAACCTATTTTTAACTTGATTTTGGTCACAGAGCAGTACTTCTGCAGATCAGTGCAAAATACTTATGCCAGACTGCGTTATGTTACATTGATACACTGTATTTTTATAGCTGTTTAATTGTGCAGGTAATTTGACCTAAATTAACAAAGTAACTCACAACTAGAAATCACTTGAAGCAAGTTTACGTGTGCTATGTCCACCACTAGGCATGTTATATGTCTGGAAAACTGATGATCTATCATCCACCGGACCACTAGTATCCCTTTTGAAAATGATTTCTCTCCTTTTCTCCTCAGTCCGATGTCTGCACTACGACCGGGGAGTTGTCTAGGATGTCGGGTGTGGATACTCCTGGCCATGACCCACCTCACCCTGGATTTCTCCCTGTGTAGCCCTCTCAGTCAGGGTCTGGGGTTTAAACTCATCCCCAAACCTGTGAGTCGCCCCCGGCCCCGCTCGGCACCCTCCTGGGACACTCCCAATATGCTCCACTGGAGGACCGTGAGCCCACTGGTGCGTCGGCTTCTGTATCCTGTCCCACTGATGGACAGCAGGGGTGGGCCAGGGCCAAAGGTCAGTGGACAAAAGTACAGGAGACTGGCTCATAAAGGAAAGCCATGTAAGGAGTGCCAATCGAAATTCACATCTACTGAGGCGGAGGACTTGACAGTGGCGGCCACAGCAGTGGTGGGTCTTCCCAGGCGGAGCAAGACGGACATGGTGAGGTTGTTACTGAGGGTGAGGAGACAGCTAAAGTGGGACAACGACAACAGGTCTCAGGATGGCAGGACCACTACCGTGGCTGGATTTATTGACTGGGGGCCCACCGGGACAGAGGACAACTTTGATGACGGTGAGGGGAGAACCGCAGCCAACTCCACGCTGTCCACAAAGGCCTTGACCACCACTGTGGCCACCACTACCACAAAGAGCCCCCAGAGGACGTTTGCCGTGATGACCACCCCACACCCCAGAAGGCTGAGCACCACCAAGGCCAGCGTCAGCTCAGGGGAGACTGTCAAACCACCAAAGCCATATGGAGACACACCAGGTACAACTGCTTCCTGTGTTCCCATCAGGCTATTTTTAATCCCTTTCATTCGTATTTCAATCCTGTTAAGTGTAGTAATGAATAATTATCTTGTTGAAAACATTGTTTTGCACGTCACAGCGTAACACACTGTACATCTTGATACACTGTACATCTTGATACACTGTACATCTTGATACAAGCTAAGTACCAGTACCCAGTATTCAAGCAGAAAGGTGGGATTGCAGGGAGCACAAATGCATCTCAATAATCAAAAAGCCCTTGGGGGCTAAAATACCCTTTTGCAAGATTCGTTTTTTTTAATAAACCGATTGTTAAAAGGGAAATACAGCAATGTTACTTTATCTATCAATGTTTTTTAAATGGATATATTAAATAGGTTGCAATTCTTTTAAATCCAAAGTAAATCAATGCAGGGGAAAGGTACTAAAACATTAAACAATTTAGATTGGTTGACTCAAGTACAGGAGACTGGCTCATATCATCTCCATTTTGTTCTGTGAGGGAGAGTGAGGGTAAGAAGATCAGTGGTTCTCCATCCTGGTCCTGGGGGATCAAAATGTCCACCCGTTTCGGTCCCAAGACACAGGGCTGAGAACAATTGTTGTAGACTACACAGCTGGTCTTGTTGGTGCTCCGCTATATGGTCATCAAATCTCACCCTGAATTGGGTTCCAGGTTGGTAGTCATTCTCTAGTACTTCCTTTTTTGCACCTAGCTTCAGCTTCTTCCAAGGGATTTGATTATTGATAGTTCCCTCAAAATATACGAAGACATATATGAAGACGAGTCATCATTGTATAGTTTTACAAGAAACCATTTTAAACTGTAATCATATTTTTTGTTAATGTGTTAGCAATTATCAGTCTCCTAAAATGCGTAAGGACGTTGGAAACACAAGGGATAACAAGGGACCGAATACCATTCCTCCATACCAAATCTCTCCAGATATTTCAGATTCCAAGGTCCACGCTAGTGGACTCTCTTTTTCAGCACATTCAACAGGTTTTATATGGGGTTTATGTTAGGGGACAGGGATGGCCTTGGCAAAACCTTTATCCTGAGATTACTAAAAGTATGTGTGGATTTTGAGGTGTGCCTTGGATCATTGTCTTGCTGGAAGATCCAATTATGGCACAGTTTATGCCTAACATATTAAATGGAGGGGTGTCAATAGTTGGGGCACACGTTTTGTTTTATGAAAAGTATTTCTTTTCTCGTCTATTTTTACCTGAAATAAAAGTTGGATTTTTGTTAATATTTTCGAAGATCCAGAACAATCATATGAATTAACAATACATATTTCTTTGCTCATATTTACAAGGGGTGCCAATGTTAGTGAGGGCACTGTAAAAGACTGGCTCTGCACATAAAATTTAACATTTCATTAAATTAACGCTTGGCTCGGGTTCTTAAATGGATTATACAGGTGGTCATAAAACCAGTCTTGTTTAATGATGTATGAGGGAGCACTATGTGAATTGACTCTTCCTATTCAGTCGATTTACATGTCGTGCAATGATGTTCTCACTACAGAGGGCAGCCAAAGGGCCCACTTAAACATACTGACCACTAAACTATTGCTGTCAAACTAGTAAAATAATTCATTGTGGAGGTAATAGTAATTGAACACAATCTTAGAAAGTACTAAAATTTTCTGTTTAATAAGCAGTGCGTTATGTTAAAGACATACCGTGTTTTATTGTAAAGTCTGGACCGTGTGTGACTATCAACCTTTTGAAATAAGTGCAGGAGTGGTCTTTTTCCAAGTTGGTCTATTGGAACTAGCTGGTCACGGCCCTTCATTGTCTCCTCTCCAGTTGCCACAATATACAGTGAAGAAGTAAAATGCATGTGTTAATGTTATATTAACGGGTACACTTTATATAATATGAAAAATAATATTTGTAATAGGGCACAATAAATGCCTTAAGCCTTATTCATCTCCAGTGCCTTGCGAACACATTCAAGCCCCTCTATCATTTTTGTTTTGTTACGACTAGCATAAATACCAGCATAAATATAAGCATAAATGACCAGAAGACATTTCATGTCTTTAGTTTATGTTTCAAATATTACGTTTCTATAAAATTGCTCTCCCCATTTAAACATACTCGCCGGTCCGTCTATAAGTTTGCTCTGACTTGTAGTCTCCTCACACTGTATTATCTGCCCACCCTTAAATATCCTGGATTGGCTCATACTATTTCAATCTTGTTTGGCTGAGACATGTTAAATTCAGTGAGAAAATTCTGTCTTGTAAATGTTCTACACACTGCCCCTTTGAAACACTGACACAGAACACACTAATAAAGGGTGACTTTGGATTTATGTTGAGAAATATTTGTAAGAAATATAAACATGCATATATGTTACTTGCATAAGTATTCAACACCTGATTGTTTATGCTCCCAGTTCAAATAGATAAAGACAATCTGCGTTAGTCCACTAAGAAATTGAGACTTGGGCAATTACTCTGACACTGTACAAAGCTGGTATATACTTACCAAAAGACTTAAAGGTCTTATTACTGGGAAAGATGCCTCAATCAATCAAATAATAGTGTGTGGAGATTAAATACATATTGTGTTTTAAAATAATACATCAAACAGAACAAAATGTCAATGTAAAATATCCAATTCCGTAATATGCTAATTGCTTAGGAGTTTGAATACTTTTACAATGCATTGTATTCTCCCAAGTTATACAACAGTTTTTCTTGCAGAGAGAGAGAGAAATACAGAAAGGACATAGAAAAAATGTGATAGAAGAGAAACACTTTCCTCGCTGGTTGCCATGGCAATCACATTTTTCATGGCCAACATCATCTCTGGGAGGAAAATATGCACTTCTGGCAAACTACAAAACTCATCACTGTTATTTTTTTGGCCCACTGTTTTAAACAGTGCGAAGTGACAATGTCAAGTCAGAACATATAGGCTTTCCAAGAGATTATGGATGAATACATTAAACTTATACATTTGCCTATTATGGCGCTTTTTATTGGTGGCAATCCACTCTCTGCAGTTAACACTAGAAAATGGGCCAGCGTTCTCCTGTCATAGTCTGCAATCCAGATTGACTGAATAATTCAGTGATGCCTTTGACATTGGGAGATAAGGTGTGTTGAATAATTGTCTCTGATCTCTGGCTCTTTCTCTCCTCTGTCTCTCTTCAAAACCTCTTTTCTCCTCCCCTCTTCATCTGTAAGTGTTTTAGATTTCTCTGTGACTTCCTGGAAATCACGCCATATTGACACTTTGACATCAGCTTTAATTGCCAATTGAAGGCCTCCAGGCTTCTATAGAAATGTCCCCAACGATGTTCCTGCTCGGTTAGCATGCATAGGAGGATGGTTTGTGTGGGCGGGAGTGATGTCATAATGCAAGTCATATTTCGCCCCCTTCTTGAAGTTGAATACATTATAAATGAGGGACAGTTTCTGGACATTTGCAGCGGGAGTTAGTGGACTGGCTCACTCTCAACAATGGCTTTGTTCTCAGATGTTCCCACATCTTTCAGGAGCTTTTAAGCTGCTTGCGGGCGTAGGCATTATGCATTAGACGGACTGTTTTATAGCGTCACAATTTTTAACAGTCATTGTTCCCACTTAGAAACTAAGTTCCTCATAATTTTCATTTGCAATAAGGGTTTGCAATGTGAGATATTGAGGCAATTTGAGGAAGACAAAATGGCTCCAAGGTCAAAATTGACAAATGGTCTAATGATTTCATGTCAATTGCCACAGCCAATTTAAATAGCTATGTTGGAAAAATGAACAGAACTCTGCTATCAGTAGAACACATTAACAAGGGTGAAAAGCAAACCAAACCAATGTGAATTCTTTAAGAATTTACCCAAATGCATTGTTTGCTTCTTGTAACATTTAGTTTATTTGCAATATCCGGGTATATACAATGCCTTCAGGGTGTATTCACTTTTAGCATTTTGTTGTGTTATGCATTTCATTGTTAATTCACAAAACACATGTTTGGCCTTAAATATATTTAAAAGTAAAAACAGATCTGATCATGAGTATTTGCCATGATACTCCGAATTGTGCACATTCTTGAAATATGATTTAGTAAAGCACACACCGGTCTATATATAAGGTCCCCTTGTCATTCATACATTCAGTGCACCGTCCAAACTGTTTGACATTGTGGCAGCAGTGAGGAATACCGGCCATCTCAGCTAGCCATTCAGTTGCCATGGCACCTCTATGGCAGCCTAGGGTGACCGCGCTGCAATTTTAAGGTATTTTTATTGATTTATGTATATTTTATGTGCATTTTTATTTCAACCTTTTTGTTTATGAGTTGCCGGTCAAATGTTGTTAAATGTTCTCTACTTTCATCTGCAAAGAGTTAACAGAAATTTACATTTTATGCAAACAGCTCAACAGAGCTAGTTGATGGTTTTCTTTTGAATATTGGTACTGAAAGTCTGCACTGAGCTTTCACCTATTATCTGGAGGTCTACAATGGACTGAAATGAAGGACATTTACATCTTCTCTGGAATTTTTCTTTGTAGTTTGGGGAGAATTGAAAGGTTCGGTTGATAATGAGCTTGGGAAGCGACTTAGAGTCCTTCAGCCAAGACAATGCTGGAATATTTTGGGACTTAAGTTTGAGAATGTCCATAAGTAACCCAGCCTATTGAACATTTACATGTACACTGAGGAGCCAAATAATTATGACATCCCACTGGTGAAGCACATAACATTGATCAATCAGTGTTGGATGTAGAAGAAATAGGCAGGAGAAAAGCCCTCAACAACTTTGACATAGGCCAAATTGGCCAGACGATTGAGTCAGAGAATCTGAAACAACAAGGCTTGTGTAGTGTTCCTGGTCAGCAGTAGTGAGTACCTACCAACAGTGGTATGAGGAGGGACCCTCAAAATGGCAAGCGTCGGAGCTGGACCTTGCTGCAGTGGAAGAAGGTCATCTGGTCTGATGAATCCTGTTTTCTTTTACATCACGGCACTAGGATGCACTGTGACAAGTGGCTGGGGGGAGTGTGATGCTCTAGTCAATGTTCTGCAGGGATTCATGTGGATGTATGTGTGAGATGTTCTACCTACCTAAACATCATTGCAAACCAGGTACACACCTTTATGGAAATTTTATTCCAACGATGGCAGTGGCCTCTTTCAACAGGGTAATGCACCATGCCACACTGCAAGTTGTTTGAGAATGGTTTGAGAAACGTGATGAAGAGTTCAAGGTGTTGCTCTGAGGTCCACATTCCCAGATCTCCATCCATCTGTTGGATTGAACCAACAAGTCAGATATTCATTGGCTCCATTTCACAACTTACACTACTTGAAGGATCTTCTGCTAATGTCTTGGTGCCAGATACCCCCAGGCTCAGAGACGTCAGGGGGTCTTGTAGAGTCCATGCTTTGGAGGCACACGTGGGACCAGCAGGGGGTAACCATGTTTGGGCTCATCTGTGTATGAGAGACCTGACCATTGCATTGTACTGCCACTCCCCTATCCAGTCTGACAGAGCTAGAAGACTGTTGAGATTCAGGTATGCAAAGCTGTAAGAAGACTTGAAGCGGAGATTGTGTTTCAAAAAGCTCTGAAAAAGGTGTCTGAATGCTTATGTACATTAGATATTTCAGTTTTTTGAATTTTTCTATGAATTGGCACATATTTGAACATCAGGTCTTCATGTGATATCACACTGCTTACTTAATTAGTGTGGAGCTGAGATATGTGTGCTTATGGGTAACACATTCCATTCCCACTTTTACAAACATGATTGAGGATGTATGTGCACGTCATACCACAAGGATTTGCCACATTGCATGTGACAAGGCAAGCCTTGTCTGTCTTTACACTCGTCTACACCGGCAGTGCCAAGTCAAAGTGTGCCACCCTTTGCTGGACCCATGGGTCTCATAAAGAGACTATACAGACCAGTCAAAGGTTGTTTGACCGCCCTTTGAACAGAAGACTCTTATTACAACCAAATAGTTTGGTGGCAACGGAAATATGGTTTGGGCTACTTGGTTGCCTCAGGGCCTGGCAAGCTTGTCATTGAATACATTGTATCATAGCAAACTTGAGAATGTATCAAAAAGTAGAAAATGAAGCAAAAACGTTTTCTACAAGAGGAAAGCGATCAAAATCACTTAAGAAAATCCATAACCAATTGTCAAAAAACGTAAGGCATGTTTCAGAACAAGACAGATTTTGATGTCGGTGGATTGCTGAGGGGGAGTTGAAGTGGGCCATACATACAAGAAAGGCCTGACATATCACATGTTGAAGCAGTTCAGGAAAAAAATATTTGCAAAAGATTCTCCCAGGTAATGTAAGACATTTACAACGGAAACATTTGAATTAAGTTATTTCTTCCAACTTCCAAGAAGGGCCACACCAGCTATTAAATCTAGGGGTGTACATTTTTTTTATATAGGGAAATTGAATATGGTAATTCTTTTTAAATAAAAGATTTCTAAGTAATTAATTTTTTTTTGTTTTTTTTTACTTAGGCTTTCTTTATCAGCCAAATATCAGAGGATGTATTTATTGCCTTACTGCACTGAAAAGTATATTTAGGTGAAGGTTTTTGATAGACTAAAATCAACAACAGATTATTGTTACATTAATTGTTTCCCTTTCCCGTGGCTGCTCTCGGTGGTAGTCATTTATTTTATAGGCAGGTAGCGGGAGGAGATGCTAAAATGCTATGAGTGGTGATGGCGGTTTGAACAAACTGTTATGACCACGAAGGTGAAAACATCATTTCGTTTTATATCTGGGGGCCTTTGTGTGCTTCGAAACCTAGTGGCACAGAATTCAGTAGCTCTCCATCCCACACTTGGTCTTTTACATTTGATCTCCCACTCTTTCTTTTTGGCACTGATTTGTCTAAACAAAACCTAAGCCAGCACCTTCATACCAAGGTGGCAGCCAACAGGGATTTCTCAGTATCACTGCCAGAGCACAATGAATTTGAGCTAGCAGGGCCAAACATTTCTCCCGTTAATTGGCGGTTTTGGAAGAGGGTAGAGTAAATTGTAGGCATTATCTGATCTTCTCCTCTTAATGCACTCCCCTGAAACGAGGTCATATTGACACCTATGTCAGTATTTGTATGGCTTAAACTTCCACACCTGCCTTTCACACCAACACACATTTAAAACCAAGGAAGCTTTATTATGCATTAACTTGCACTCTCGTTAATTTTCTGGAAGTCGAGGTAACCGAGCAAGCGGAAAAAGAAAAATGCAAATAGCTGCCAGAGAAGTGAATTTGACTATGATTCAGAGAGGCTGTGATTGCAGAATAGAAAGGAAGGCTTTCCAGAGCCAACCAGGATTATCATTAATCCAAGGTTGACCTGGCTGCTTTGTTCCCTGCCCACAGAAGTTAGTTATCCAAGTGTGCCCTAGCACTTATCACGAGTGCTTGCATGTCTTTTTGAGTTACAGCTGTTATTGAGCTATACTGAAGACAAAATGGTCTGGATCAGCAGCTAGACTGCTGGTTAATTAGAGGGTTTGGATGTATGGGTCCATGTAGGGGTTGTGCAAAGCCCATGACTCTTATCAAGTGTTCGGTATGCTTTGATTATGTTGTGTCTCAGTAATCTGTGCTTTCCTCAGCAAACCACGCGAAACCCTCTCACACCTCTGCGATCAGATCCTGTATTCATCAGATATCAAAAAACGTTTTGTAATTCTGTTGGTCAACAATTATAGTTAAATTACAATCAACTGATTGTAATTTAGGATTTTAGGATCCATAGTTCATTCACTTTTCTGGTCCCCGCCCACTGTGGTGAGACAAACTAGTTCTCTCTCTTCCCAAGAGGTTTGGAGCAAGGCCTCGCAGGCTCTATTTTCTGTCCCTCTCCGTATGAAATATACTGTTTAATATGTTAGTGCCATCTGCTAATTTCCGCTTATACTGTACTATGTAATGTAATGAGTCGTTTTAACAGAAAGGACAAATGTGCCCTTAAACATGCTTGGGAGGCACTGCTTTCTCACAGGATGTTGTTTAAGAAATTCGACCTAGGTTAAAGGAATACAGCTGTGGATGTAACAGCAATAGCTTAATTGAAACATAACAGAAAAACAGCTAGGACAAACAGATGTACATTCATATTAAATGATTATTATTTATTTTGGGGTATTGGATATTAAGGTAACTTGGTGGAGATTAACTCTTTCTTTGTTATGTCTGTTTGCAGGTCTGGCAGTTCACCAGATCATTACAATCACTGTGTCTCTCATTATGGTCATTGCAGCCTTGATTACTACACTTGTCCTTAAAAACTGGTAGGAAAGATTCCTTTACTTCCCATTCCTTACGTGCAACATATTTTAAAAGAGTCAATTTATGGATATTTCTCACAAATGACAAAATTGCACATTGGTGCCCTTACCTTGTTAGCTGTCTATGAACAAAATGGGCAACAATCCATGATTTTGTTTGGTTTACCTAACCAATCTTGCATTGATTGTAAAGTTTAATTAAGACCCTTATTGATGACTTAAACCCAATGCGTGAAACATGCTAACTTGAACCAGATGTGTGAATTATACAAAAATGTAAAAAGTGACACATTGAAAATGCTACAAAATCCTGGATTAATGCAACACACGCTTAAATGAAACCAGTGCCAGGGAAACCAAAGCCCGGATTCCTACCCTTGTCCATAGACTGCATGCAGGAGAAAGAGAACCACTACCGTATTGCAAATCCCTTAATACCTTCAGCGGAACCGCTCATCTACAGTGGTACAAGGTATGATTTT
Organism: Novumbra hubbsi; assembly: GCA_016801125.1. Taxonomy (NCBI): domain Eukaryota; kingdom Metazoa; phylum Chordata; class Actinopteri; order Esociformes; family Umbridae; genus Novumbra; species Novumbra hubbsi. Next base: position 46,041 of record JACXGK010001012.1, read on the forward strand.
CTGTTTGTTTTTTGTCTTTGGTACGTGTTTTTGTAGCTGTGCACAGTCGGGGAATGGCCGTCACAGTAGCCATCAGCGGAAGATCCACCAGCAGGAGGAGAGTTGTCAGAACCTGACCGACTTCACCCCCGCCCGCGTGCCCAGCAAGGTGGACATCTTCACCGCCTACAACGACAGCCTACAGTGCTCGCATGAGTGTGTGCGGACCGCTGTGCCCATCTACACCGACGAGATGATCCAGCAGACCCCTATATACAAGACCACCTACAACGGAAATAGGTACGTCTGCTTGACAGTGCTCAGCTCCTCGGTTACTTGGTGAGTTTGGTCGCTATTTGTCCGCAGGCCTTCCCGTCTCTGTTTGTTTAGTCGTTACCAGTCAGACGGTTGTTTTTACAGGCAGAAACGCATTGATAGGGAAAAAATATCATGCGAAAATCCATGTTCGTCACCGATTTTGTTTTGCTTTCCCGGACACTTATTTCAGATGGTGGACCACATTCCCTGTTGCTGCCCCCTGTAGGCATGCAGCTGTCACTGTTGTTTAATGTGAGCACATTACAGATGGATTCTGAGGACTACTGGTCAAGGCCTGAGACATTTCAGACAAACTGACATTTACAACTGACGTTGGAATTTTAGCCCACCAAATCAAGTGTGCGATGGTATATGACATCTGTGTTCTGTCGTGCCCACTCGTTCCAGATACATTTACAGTGTAACCATGTTACCATGTTTTTGTTTTCACAAGACGTCTTATGTCATTTTGGAATGTGTGACTCACCTCCCCTCATGGATATGTTAGCACTTATTAAGTCACCTCAAAGACATTGTATGTCTAAAGTTATTTGTGTCCCAATTTTTTGTCCTACAGACCTTCTCCAACTGAAAGGCAGCTGATTCCTGTGGCCTTTGTGTCAGAGAAGTGGTTTGAGATTTCTTGCTGACCAACTGAAGGCTTTTTTACATTATGTCACAAGGGTGGGACATACTTTCAGAACGTATGCTCTGGTGAGTACTGGACACCCCCCCCCCCCACCCCCACGTATGCAAACAAACCTTGATCACAACCTTGATCTCCGCAGTGTCCCAATTTGGGAATAGAAGGGAACTTGGCTTATGCTCGGTTTTCAGGCTGTGAATTGTCATTAACTGCCCTCTAATGTGCAATGTAACAGCAAGATCACCAATGGTCATACATTAGCATTCTAATTGAATTTGTAGAGTTTGATTAGACGTCTAGAAATAGAACACACAATTGTTTGATTAATGTCTTTCCACAACCTAGCCTTTATGAAGCATTACACATTTATGACAGTTTTATTTTGTTACGGTAAGGTAGCACTTTCGCCTGACTTTCCTACATCTTTTATTCATCACTGATAGGCTGGGCTGCCTCCATTTCAAATTCATTGCGTGAAAAGTTAAATACATGCTCTGGCCCAGTCTGCAGCCCAGGAGGCCATACGTCTGTTATTGACCCAGATTTGAAAAGGAATAGAACGCCTGCAGGTACCATAGCAGGAGGAGGAAGGCCAACAACGTGTTCTTCACAGACACTGGTCTCAGAAAGAACTGAAATGCCCCAGTTATACCTTCAAGCACTGCACTCCAACAGACCACGGATTGCCATGGTAGTTAGGCATATACATCACAATGTAGAATTGCATTGCAGGGGCATAGTGTGACATGATTACGGCCCATACTGTAGGCTATTTCATATGATGAGTAGTTTCAAGCATACTACGCATACAAGCCTATTTTACTTTATCCGCCGCTTCAAACCTATTTGTTTTTGCACGTCTTTCGGACACTCATTTGACTTATGTCGGGATTTTTCTTTACAGGCTCCTAAGGTAAATGTTTGCAAACGAGTGAAAGAAATGACTTAAAACAGCCAATTTTGTAAGATAGGTGGGGACTCTCTTGACACCGATGAAGATATTTATTTTTCTAAAAATGATGACAAACCAAGCCGCCATACCGCTGCCACTCCATCATATTTTCCATAGACCTGTGGTCATTTCTAGTTGTTCTAGGATTAAGACAGTATAGCTATATAACTGGGGAAATACCATCGACGTCAGCAACACCTTGAAGAGGACTTGCTACCTTGGAGAGCTAGGAGACTCCGTAGAGCTGCTCTCAGAGGGAGAAACTGAGCTGAATTACTGAACAATGTGCCAATTATGCCACTATGTGCCACAGTCTGTACAGAAGGAACATTAAACAAGTAATGGACAACTAAAGACAGAGTGCTATATTAACCCTGTATCAACACAAGTACATTGCTAAAAAAAAGAAAAGTGAAGAAAAAATGTTATTAAAGTATTTGAAAATGTTTTTCTAAAATAGTTTTGAGAATTGTGTTGCAGAGTCCAAACAGTATGTATGATATGAAGCGCTACTCATTGAGGGCGAGGGGGGAAATAAAAGAGAACGATTAATGCTATAGTTAACACCTACAATACATTTAAGGCATTCTAACTAGGTCCCATTTTAAAACCAGAGTAGTCTTTCTCTATTTTTATACACAAAATGAGGTCAGTCACAACCTAAACAGTGCAGTTTCTTATGCCACACAATGTTTGGACTGTTAATGAAGTTTCGTTGTCCAATCAGAGATCAAAGCAAAGTGGATCATTTCTGAACACATTGAATTCAAGTTGATTTGTCTTTTTTGTAGAGGTTCTGGATTACGCTCACATTTTGTTTTTATTGTGCTTACTAGTGTTTACTACTCTTTACTCCAATCCTTGATTGCTGACAAACAGTGTATACTCTTAGTCCTGCTCTGGTCAATTCTACGTGAATCAGAATAACTAAGAAAAAAAGTCAGGATTAGCAGTATGTTTACGTATTCTGTAGTATACTGCCTCAGGTCACAGTCTAATGAAAAAAGTAGTCATTCCATTTTCCATGCAGGCATTACACACGTGAGATGATCTACAATGAGTGGTGGTAAGATCTGAGCAGAACTGCACAAGGGTAGAATTATTAATTAATCATTTAAACTCCACAATTAGCTACAGTAAGTGAGAAATATTTAAGGTCACTTCTCAACCATAACAATTATGAACCAGGTATCTTGGAATCTGATTGGCTAAAGGCCATTATGTATCAGACCTTATAAAATGGGTTGTTTTAGCCCTGCCAGATAATTGGCTAAAAGCTGTGATAGATTACACCATATACTACATTTGTGACAAACATATATATATTTTTATTATTGTTATTAGTAACCAGTTTATGATAGTAATAAGGCACCTCAGGGTTTATGGTACATGGCCAGGAAACCATGGTTAAGGGCTGTATCCAGGCCCTCAGATTTGCCTAGGGGACAGGCCTTTGCTGTGGCCATCCACCACACACCCTTATGTCTTATTGCTTAAACATACCATGGGTATGACTTGAAATTACTTGTTACTGTTCTAATTATGTTGGTAATCAGTTTATAATAGCAATTAAGGTAGTGCACCTCTGGGATTTGCGTGTATGGCCTGAATACCATTGCTAAGGGCTGTATCCAGTCACTTTGTGTGCCAAAGAAATACCCTTAGCCATGGTTTAGGGTTCTCATTCTGCCTCGTCTTTACAAAAATAATGCTAAAAAACATTGCAATTGATAGGGTTTCCAAACGTTGAATAGGTACAAATATATTACTGTTTTCCCATTCTTAAAAAATATAATATTTTATATTTTTACAGCACTGAGACTTTTGGGAGCATGATTACATGCAATGTTGTGTATGGGAAACATGTATTGCTGTTTGACTTTCAATACCTTAATAAGGATGGAGCATGTGAGCAATGTTAACCAAAAATTAGAACATTCGTCCGCCTGCTGATTTTCTCCTGAGGTGTCCCTTCAAATTAGCTGTACAGTCACCTACAAAATGATTGTCTCTTTTGGCTATATGAAATAAACAACACAGGTATTTAGTTATTTTGTAGATTTCCAACAGCGTGAAATAGATATTGTATTTATGAATGATTCAAGAGGTCTGCGGTTATGGGTTACTCCTTAATCATTGGGTTAATACCGGCAGACACTGAGATTTCTCTAGACATTTCCATGTGTGCTTGGAATCTTCCTGGAAATAACCAGGTTGTTGGCTAAATCCAAGGACTTCATGATGCTGTTGACCTTAACAAGAGCCTCAGGACAAGTGGAAGCAACCTAAATGAAAGAATGGCTCAGAGGTCTAAATGTTTTTGCAAGAACCTCTGTATCAGTATTAAAGAGTAAAGCTTTCCTGTTAATTATTCTCTATGAAATGTAGTTCATGACCTGTGTTGTTTACATCATACTGTTCTGGAGGTGACTGTATGTACAATAAGTAGCAATATTGACACCGCAACGCAGTTGTGAGCATACTACTTTCAGAAAAGAAAATGTTGTTGCCCAGTGAATGCACAACCATTTACTGTGGATTACTGTTCCTCCCAGAAGCTCACCTATATCAAGTAATACACTCTCCCTCTTAAATGTCAAGTGCAGTACATAAAAAAACAAGTATGTTCTTTCCTGGCTCCTGGGGTTTGCTCGTAGATTTGAGCTTGTGGAATCAATCAGAGAAAATACTGGAACACAGTACATTAGTTCAATTCCACAGTTGATGTGTGTGGACAACAGAAAACATTTCATTACACTAGTAGGTTGGTAGAAAGCACAAAAAACATGCAATTGCAATTAGTGTGTCATCAGCAATATTATGTTCAGATATAAAGATGGAATGTGGGTTGAGATCTGTATTTATGACATTTACAAAATGCGTTACATATTCTAGATTCAGCCTTCAGCTATTCTGCTCCTTGAGCTCAAGGCAAATGTGTACTCTTGTGACATGTCCAAAATCAGTGAACAAAATCTTACACTTATGTAACTGCAGGAGGAGTAGAACTAAACTTTCAGTGTTTTCTTTTTTTCAACTGTGACTTATAGTACATCATTCTTCCCACATACACCAAAATAACATGAATGACCATGCAAATCCAACCCAACATGTACGTTGAGGTGGAGTTGTGTCAACATATATTTTTTGAATGAAAAGTATTATCCTAATAGTAAGAGGGTTACAAATTTACTGTATATTATAAATGTGTAAATGTATTTTCTATATATTTACTTCTATTTGTGTACAGCTGTGTTCTATTTTTAAAGACCTTTTCCTTTTTGGGAAAGGTTCAGCTAGGTCGGGGATAGAGTCTTTGTTTACATGTGTAACTACGGTATTTCTTTCATAACACAAACTAACCTTGTGCCAAGCTTCCTACCTGCACTTTCAAGCAGTACATGTATTATATATTTAGCTAACCAATACAATACTTAAATGGACGCTGCAATATTTCACACACTGAAGAATCGGGTTTAGAGAAATAACAGAACTATTGTCTAGGAAAACCTACACAGATTTGAGAAGGTATTTTATTTGTATACTATATTGGGATCGTAATGCTGCTTTTTGTAGTTTTGTTCTGGACATGTGATTAGTCATGATGAAAAAGGGAAGTATTGTAAATCCAAGAGTAATTATGCTGAAAATTAGACATTGAGACACTGAGATTCTTTTTGTACATTTTTGTTGTAGTATTTATAACTACATGTAATCCATTGTAGAGAGCAGGCGTCATTTTTCTCTTTAACGGCAGGGAAAACTGTCATGGTTGGGACCACAGATAAATTAACTGTCAGAAGGTGATCAGAAAACAAGTCCAGTTGTGAATAGAACAAAGAAAAAGGGTTTACAGGTTTTTCACCACAAATTGAACATCTTTCTGATGAGATGTTTAAATATGATTGTTTAAAGCAATTTATTGAATCAATTGTATTATAAAGCAGTTGTCACAGTGCTATAAACATACCCAGCCTAAAGCCAGTTAAATACATTTTTGTAAATGTATATTTGCCTAAATTTTCTTAAGGAAGTTTTGGACATCATAGGAGCATCAGGGGGCACAACTCCTTTAATGTGAATCGCTCTTCAAGTTCTGTCTATGAGCCGCAGATGTTTGTATATCCTTCCAATCAAATATCAACAAATGTAATATTACAATGGCATCAAATGCACATTACCTTAATTCCAGATATGCTGTGAAATTGTTACATGTAAAATTCTTGCAGTGTCAGAACTCAGAGCTCAATAGTGTTCCTGGCTTTAGGGTTGTCACTTGAGTACCTATCCTAGCAGAATGACTGATGTATTGTTCCACAAGCAACTCACAGGATTTAATTTCTTTCCCAACTATAATACTCAGATATGTTATTTAGACCAGTGGTTCTCAAAGAGGTGTTCTGCAGTGGGCCTGTTGCCAAACAAACAACAACAGAAACAAGTCTGGCCAATGGGAATCTGTTTGGAAGGTGTTAAACAATACCAATGTGATATTAATAGTCAACTATTTACATTGAAGTAAAGGGACACATCTTTCATTGTTTGGCTCCATATTTCAGTACTTTGATTTTGAAATAATGAAATGACTGTGGGGTCTTTTGGATTTCATCCACTTTTGATCCATAAAAAAAAAACATTTAAAGCCAGGGGACAACTTTCTTTATTTGCATGAGTTCAAAATGTTTATCTTCCATAGTTTTTACACGTTGTTCATTTGTCTTTTTCTTTAACACCATATTTATCTCCTGTCATTTCTAAAGGTTTTATCTGATATGGATGAAAATTCACTGCAATTAAAACTGACAGTCTGTACTTTGTCCCCGTATTCAATGTAAAATTTCATGTCCAACGTGTTGGAATACAGAGACAAAAGACAATTCATTTGTAAACTAATGTTTTCAAGCCTGGGCATAATGGACCTGGGAGGCTGACATAGGTATTGCTACAGTACAGTAACAATCAAGATTTAAACTTAATACAGAAACGGTTCTAAGCCGCAATGTTTTCCTCTGTCTAATTGCCGGTTTTGTATAATTGCACAATAATAACTTCAAAGTTGAAACAAAAAATATATCTGCCCTATGACAGAATGCATAGACGTTCATGAAATTTGCTTGATTACAGCAAAATGTTTCAGGAGGTAGGAATTTCAAATGTTCTCTCTCGGGCCCAATATGTGGCTTATTCACTGCCAAAGTAATAGTGTAAGGTTATTTGCATCTCATTGGAGTTTGATTTGGTCCATGATGAGTTTGATATCAAAAAAGAGGTCCCCTATTCCAACATGTTTGAGAACCACTGAAATATTATGTACTGAATTACTGTATTATATCTGTGTTATAGTTCTCTAATATGTTCACAGTGTCCTTCCTCAACATTTGACCTCAGCATCCAGTATCAGTGTTTCAAGAAACGTTTTACCTGTTTGGTAAAAAATGCTTGAGGATATCAATTATTGTGGATGGTATTTAACAACCTTGTGATGAGTTCAAAATCAGAATAACTTAAACAAATTACAAAACTCATTCAAAACAATTTTTTTGTAAACCACCTAATTTATAATTTTAGACATCATGAATATACTGTAGTGATGTAGTAATGGTGGAATGATTATTCACCCAGAAATAACGTTGGGTGCAAACAAAAGCACATTATAAAATGTAAACTTATTATGCTTTTAAATGGTCAACTTTTTTTAAGCTGGTCGACCAAAGCTGAAAGTAAAACGATGAAGTGGGAAATATGGTTTGAAAGCAAACATTTGTTGCAATTAACCTAGCTTCCAAATAGGGAGTCATTTCTACACATTGCTCATTTAACTGTGTACACTATGTATGCTCTCAATGGAAAGTGCAGTAATATCAGAGTACAGAGTGGCTTGGACTGGCAATTAACCTTAGTATTTCAAACACATGGCACTTTTCCTATCTTGAGGCCCCACAGCAATCTATTTTATTTATTAAGGCCCCCGCACTTGCCACAGTTTTCCCATTAGGCCAAATGATGATCAGTTTGCCCAAGTTATAAAAAATTCTAAGAATGCTAAAAATGGATCAACCTATATGAAAAATACCTGGTGGCCAATACACCCCTGAGCAAAAAGATATGACGTTGACACAAAAGTCTTCAAAAGCCAACAAATATCTATGAGACAAATCTGCTTGTCTCTTCAGTGATCTCTGACACTCATAGGGTGCCCCCATTGTGTCAACCATGTATGACACAGACAAACTATCAATAGATGAATAAATGCAGTCACTGGCTTGAGCATGGGGAATGAAGGTGTGCTGTGTTTTGCTTCATGTTCAAAATATGTAAGTTGTAGTAACAGCAAGCCATTTACATATTCAATTCAATGTTTTCCTGAAGTCTCTATGGCCCAAGAGGATTATGATGGAACGATCCAGAACTAGAATGATAAATATGTCTTGTTTCTCAGTCTAAATCACAGGCCAGGGGGTTTAGGCTTAATGTATTTCAATATGGTAACATACTGATGAGGGAGGACATATTACCACAATAAGCATTGTAAGGAGCCTAGCCAACAATTGATTGATATCACTAGATTTTCTGGCCACTGGATAATTACTGCATAGGGGGATATTTGTACTCTTGTTTGGAAATACTTTGAGAGTGTGGATAAATGTCAGAGATGTGTTAGGGTTCAGAATGTTCATTTACACAGGATCATTCATTCAAACACTGGCTTCCTTGATGTTTTATGAGTTTACTAAAGCGGAGGGCTGCAATTCCCCAACACAGATCATGTTTTTATTTTTCTATTCATAAGAGCTATTGTATTTACACAATCACCAATGCATATCACTAGTGTCAATTACTTGAACTATCGTTTAACACCGTTTGCTATTTGTCTATTTGGGTCAAGCGGAGCATGAAACAAGCGGAGCATGAAGCGCATCTGCTACTGCACAAAACAGGGCCACAGACAGACACTCAGTGTGACGCCTTGAAGATGGAGTGTATATTGATTTGAAGTAGTATAATGTTGATATTTTGAGGTAGCATGAAACAATCAATACATGGTTGTCAGAATGGAACAGAGTTGCCCCTGACAGTGAGGCATTGCCTGGTCACTTTCGCAAAGTAGATGAAGCCAAGCTGATATACAGTATATCAGAGAGGTACTGGGAAGACGTTTTTTCAGGTATCGAAATCATTCCCATAGCTAAATGGTAGACACACAAATATGTTTCACGGGCAGTTTTCTTTGTGGTGTTTCACATGGGTGCAAACAAGAACAGTTTATTAAGCGAAACATCACTACAATACATACCACTATTACACACAATCTGACTGAAGTCTTGTTGATGCCATAAAAAGGAAACATTTGTAATTTGTGACTCTTAAACCTTTTATATTTGTGTTTAATATATCAATGAGTACCTCTGTTACTTTTGTATAAGTTCTATAATATAGTACACACATACACACAGAAGGACTGTATAAACAGTTTCTGTGTCAGTTAAATGTTGTATAATTTTATTTTGTATCTTATGATCTCATCTCTCTTCTTTTTGTAGGTATTGGTAATGTTTCAATTTCCAGGTGATTTTGATTTTGGTTACTCTTGTTCTTCTAAGCTCTGTATTTGCAAGCACTGTAAATGCGATTCTCATCGGATTCGTCCTCTGTACATTTAGTACTCTGATGTTGGTATTAATAAAATGTAAAACAACACATGCTGTCTAAAGTCATTTGGGGGAGTTTGTTTATTAATTGCAGGTGTTGATTTAGGGAAGCAACAAATATAAACAAATATTTCAAGGAATACCTACATAATAGTTTGCTTCTTCTCACATCTGTCTAAAAGCAAACAGGCCAAGCATATAGTTGATCAGATTACTTGTCCAATTCTACAAAGGGCTGCCTCCAGGCATAAGTGACACAAGCGTTTGCTTAGGACCCCTGACTACTAGGGGGCCTCTGAGTGCT
>JACXGK010001012.1:55988-80611 GCA_016801125.1 Novumbra hubbsi
CTCTGACTACTAGGGGGCCTCTGAGTGCTGGGGGCCTCTGAGTGCTAGGGGGACTCTGATTGCTAGGGGGACTCTGTTTTGTGACATGACCTGCTCAACCAAACTACATGAATTCTCATATTGCAATCACACATTTTACCAGGTTGGGTTTCACTGGGTGCTCAATTAATTAGTTATTGTAAATATCTTTTTTTTCAATGTTATTGTTTGCTTGTTCTTGCATTGTATTCTGTTCTTTTTGGGTAATGGACAGAATCCAGACTCCAGAGGGAACAAGAAGAACACATTTTTAAAATGCAATAACCTATCTTTTAGAATAAAACTTTGCAAAAGGAGACTGAAAGGAATTAAGTTAATTTTGATGCAGACTGATGATTATGTGCAGTAAAAATGTCAAAGTGTATTCTCCCTCTGGGGAATAACTTCCCTTTCAATTATTATTATTATTTAGGGGATATTATAAGCGAAACAAAGATCCTACCAATTCCCTATGGAAAACAACTCTGAGCGTGCCTCCTGCCAAAGCAAAACCAATTATTTGGCTAGTCAGGTGGAAAACGTAGGACAAAATAAGGCCCTTGCCGACTAGAGTGACCTTGCCCTTGTATGTGAAAGTACATTTCTGGTGAGGTATTGAACTAATGAACATATAAACAATGCTTTTTTTATCTTATCTTCTCTCAATCTTAGTTTGAATGTAAATATAAGTCTGGGGTTTCATCCTCTCTTAGTACTTTAGAGAACCTGTGTTCAACACACATAAGAATATATCCATATTTTACACTTCTTAATTACTAACCAAATAAGGCAATATGACATCATGAAACAATTCTCCATGTGCACCATGAGAGAATGCTGAATTTGGTCAAATAAATTAATGTTACAGACCTTTTATGTCAATGTGTTAATGACTTGGTTTGGATTTTGGCATAGTATATTGTGATAGAATATTACATTGGGGTACTTAGGCCAGTGAAAGATATATTTTTGTTTAGTGTGTACCCACACCATGCCATGCAAGAGTATTCAAAAACCAGACCAATTCTCTTCTCTGTGTTACAGAAATTGTTGAAGTTCTTTGTTTCTTTGTTAACACTGACACCCAAACTATTATATGATGACATTGGTTTCATACTCGAAAATATTTGCAAATGTTCAACTATCCTTCACCTGACAAAGTTTCTCAGAAGTACATTTCAATTCCTGGGACAAGTTGCTGCTGGAGATGCTTGAGTGTGTGTGTGTGTTTATGCAGAGGAGTAAGAGGGCATGTGTGTGTTCTGATTGGACATGGAGAAGGGCTCTCCCAACACATCTGTATCCCTCAAACAATCTCAACCAATCAACAGCTTGATGAAGAGAGCCGAGTGATCATAAATACATTGATTGGGTTCATGCTGGAACCAATGTCTGTTTATTTTGACATGACCAATAGGATGCCAGTTGTAGTCCACCTAATGCCAATTTATGTTGGCATTTGTAGATCTCGAGTAGCATAAAATCATACAAATTGTCAGATCATTTACCTACTGGGAAAAACAAGCCTATTGTGATGTCATCAGTCCTCACTGTTTCACCAATGCTCATGGAACCTGAATGCATCACGGTGTGACTTCATAAAGTGAATTTATATTACTGCACCTTTGGTTGCCATGGAATCTATACGCATCACAATAGATTCCTCCTCATAAAAACTTGTCACCTGAATACTATCCTCATTCAGCCTAATATTTCTTCAAAGAACACCTAAGTAACTTTTGTCTATTAATTCACTTTACTCTAGATCAGTAAGATTGTCAGAATGGACTTGTGAGAACAGATGGGTAAAACTCAGAGCCCAACTGCCTCCAAAGGCCAACCTGAGCATTTTAAGGAAGGCGCTACGGCAAAGAAGATGGAGACCCATCCAATTGTGGCTGCCTTCCAGTTTATTCTAATGCTAACCTGTTGTGGGGTCAGCTGTGGAAGAAGAGGAAAAGATGGCTCAAACTCAGAAAATGAACATCTATATGGGAATCATAGCAGAGGGACCTCATCTGTTTCCACTGGTTGGTCAAGATCTTCAGGTAGACAGGACAGAATTACAACACAAGATTGGACCATGCGAGCCCAGACAGGGGACCATGAAAAAAACAGAAAAACAACCAGATCTCCCACATCACTTCCTCCTGGTGTAATGAAAACTCCAGTCGAGGAGATCAGCATTGTCCCTGAGGCGACTTTAAACAAATCTGTCTCCAAGCGCCCAAGCTCCATGTCCTGTTGCTCATTGCCTTCTTTGCATCACTCCAGAGGTCCATAGATAAGTAAAGATGCAGCTTCAGCCTCATCCAGCTCACGACCTCACAGCTGCCTGTCCCGCTTCTCTCTGTCATGTATATGGAAGCGCAGAAAATCAACCAGATCTCCAACTTCAGATCCTTCTAGCAGAACCCAAACTCCAGTTGATGAGATCAGCATTGTCTCTGAGTCGTCTCAACAAATTTGTCTCCCTGTATTGGAGCTCTGAGTCCTGCTGCTCACTGCCTTCCTCACTTCACTCCAGAGGTCCACAGATTAGCAGAGATGCAGCTTCAGCTTTATCCAGCACACGACCTCACTGCTCCCCGTCCCGCTTCTCTCTGTCATGTATGTGGAAGTGCAGAAAAACATCAATATCTCCAACTTCAGTTCCTCTTGGCCAAACAAAAATTCCAGTTAAGAAGATAGAAACTGTCCCTGAGTCGTCTGAAACTAAATCCAGATCTCCAACATTGATTCTTTCTGGCAGAACCCAAACTCCAGTCGAGAAGATCAGCATTGTCCCTGAGTCGACTGTAAACAAATCTTTCTCCCAGTGTCCAAGCTCCATGTCCTCTTGCTCATTGCCTTCTTTGCATCACTCCAGAGGTCCCCAGAGTAGCAAATATACTCCTTCAACCGCATCCAGCTCACGACCTCACAGCTGCGCATCCCGTTTCTCAGAGTCATCAACGTGCTCTAACTTCCTCTGCTCACTGCGTTCTCAGTTTCACTCTAGATGTTCCTATATTTCCCACCATGCACCTTCAACCTGATCCAGCTCACAACCTCCCCGCTGCCTAGTTGCTGGCAGGTGTGACCACCCTCTATCTAGAAGATCCATCTGATTAACCAGCCATCCATCCTGCAGCAATCTATTTAACAATTATTTAACCCTAACTAATGGACAAAAACATCTGTTCTATTATCTTAAAAATTTCTCAGCTCTTCTAAATAAAATGAAAGCTTAGAAAAATATTTTGAATGTCATTAGTATCTTATATGAAGCACATTGTTTGACCTAATGGCTGCGAGCAACATGACATACATACAATATTATCCACGCTTTTTTGAAAACCCAAATATCATCTTCCTTTATTTACTGTGTGTGCTATGTTAATGCGATTTGCAAACATTGAAAGATTAAGTACAGAAATAGGAAATTGATATTTTCCTTTGAAATGTTTGTGCCAAACTTCTTGGGATTTTACTAATTAATTCTAACTGAAGTGTATTCCCATTCATATTTTATTTTAGAAGTTTACCTAGGTGATAAGGAACACTTATCAACAAGTGGTAAACCAAAACCTGACTGCCTAGTGTGACTCACTCTTCTCCTGCTTCACCCCCCCCCCCCCCCTTCCCGCCGGGGCATCGTTCGGCGTCCCCGGCACACTCGCTGCAGCCAACCCAACGCACCCTAACCAGTGGCATTAAAACCTTCATTGAATCCTGCACCTGCCGCCAAGCCTTCCATCATAACACCCGGCTCAAACTGGGGTCAATACTATTTAATATACTAAAGTATCCTACAATATAAGCGGTTACAAAAACACTTTAAGTAAACTACTTTTTTCTGTTTAATGTGTAAATTGGACAAGTGTTAAAGGTTAAGTTGCAAATTACAAATCTGAGCTAGTAAGTCACTGGCTTTACCAAAAACAATTACTAGCTAGCCACATAAAAATAAATGTGTAAGATGTCTTGCTGGTCAAGGTGACTATCCCAACGAGATGTAAGCAAAGTAGCTAAAGTAAGATTGTTCGATTGTCCACCAAATCTGAGCAAGTAAACATTAATTTAGCAAAGAATTTGGTAGAGTTATTTAAAAAATGACACTGCCAACTGTTTAAATAATTCTAATGACAGTAAGGCAATGTTGTTTATAGTAAAATATACTTCAAGTACATTTAGTACATTACATTATCTTATTACGAATGAGAGGGTATTACACTGGTGTTTTACCTGCCCTCGCTCTGTTCAGCACCACCGGCTGGGTTCCATTTCTCTGTGGCTTCACCCCTTTACACACACCTGCCCTCCCTCTGTTCAGCCCCATCGACTTGGTTCCATTTCTCTGCAACTTCACCTCTTTAAACACACCTGCCCTCCGTCTGTTCAGCACCGCCGGCTTGGTTCCATTTCTCTGCGACTTCACCTCTTTACACACACTTGCCTTCCCTCTGTTCAGCACCACCGGCTTGGTTCCATTTCTCTGCGACTTTACCTCTTTACACACACCTGCCCTCCCTCTGTTCAGCACCACCGGCTTGGTTCCATTTCTCTGCGACTTCATCCCTTTACACACACCTGGTCTCCATCTTCATAACAAGAGAAATTCAATAAATATATCTGAATGCAATAATATTATACACTTAGGATTACTTTCAAATATACTTTTCTATGTATAGCTTTAGTAGAAATATGGTGACGTAGTGGTCAAACCCTAGACAAATGCCTAATTTTGAATTAGAAATGACACCTGGACCTTTTGTTTTGTTTGATTTTTTATTATAAAAACTGAAACCCAAAATATATTATTGTAAGAAAACAAACATTTTAATAAATGGTGAAAGATGTTATTTTCATAGGTATGGTTGACACTTCATGTGCTTAAATGACACCCGGAAGATATTTCAAAACGCCATTGTAAACTGGGGGACGCCAGCCGACATTGTCTTCCACATCCAGGGTATGAGCCACCTTCTCCAGCTCCACTTCCATGAATGTGCAGGGACAGAGTCCTACCGCTGTCTGGTTTCCTCTCTCACTTCTACCCTTAGGGAGGGCTGCCAGGCTACATTAGTATGAGGCAGGGCAGATCAGTCTCTACTCTCTCTGACAGCCCCTGAGCCCCTTGGTCCTCATACATTATAGGGAATTATGCAGCCCTACACAGACGCCTGGATCAATGAGGTCGACAGCACATGCCAACAGCTGCCAGCGAGACGCTTTAGTGCAGCGAGATATAGTACCCACTGCAACCTGTGCCTGTCAAAGGAGGTTCCACTGCCAGCCCAAGACACTCCAGTTAGAGTTGATTAGCTTATGGCTGTCTCGTGCAGGTTCTTCTTCTTTTTCAGGCTTCTTTTGAGTGACAAGTACGATAAGCTGACCAGATTTCTTAAATGAAACCAGGTAACTTTTTTTGTGTGCGTATCGACCACTTGGTTTTATTCAAAAATCTCTTTTATTATTTATATGGGAGCAGAACCTCTACAATTACTGTAGGTAAATACATGATATATTTAATAATATTTAGGATCCTGAGCCAAGACCAACCAGCTTTTCTTATTGATCAGGAATTGTCTTTTGCATTGATTTGCCATGCACAAGGAAATGGGTCAGATTTAGATGTAACTATAATCCTGCGTCTTATAGGATGTCAATTATAAAGTTGATTGTGAGTGTAAGTAGAATAGGGGTCTCCAACAGGTTGATCACGAGCTGCTGCCTAGCTTACTGCCCATTTATGAGTAGTTCACAAAACAATTCTGTAGAGCATGCAGTTTCCAGTGTACACCAACAACCCTCATAAATAAGTCTCACAAACATCAAGTACTACAGACTCCCGGCTACTAAATAATCAATGCAACATTGACATTACCTAACATGGCTTTGAAAGAAGAAAAACAATATCTGGCAATACATTTCCCACATGTCCTGCCTGCTTGTTTTATGCGTCCTGATGATCAGCGGCTTGGTGCTATACCAGTCTTTCTGGTCAAGTTGAATGTGTGTGGAGCTGTAGTAGGATAGTGGTCTATCCTTTCTGTAGGGGTTTAATGACTCTGGCTCCAACATGGGTAGGTGATAACAAAAATCTAACTGGTTCAAGTTGTTAGCACGCTCGATTGTTTTAAAATTCAATATATAAAATTTTCATATGGCTAATACACTCACACAACCTCCATCTCACAGCTCTCAAGCAGACGTGAACATATTCTAGAGATATAATAACAGTCCATCCATTTCTTAGGAATCTTCCCAAAACCTAAAAACAGCAAACATAGGCATGTGCGTCAGGAAGGCATGGTAAGCAGATGTAAATAAGAAAAAAAAGACTTTAGATGTAAAAGCATTGAGCCGCAAAGACCACATTCAGCAGGTGCAATTTCAGTAGAGGAGGAGTAATCCAATTTCGCGCCAGTGAACGATGCATTTGGCTAAGGCTAGGGCCAGAATTAAGGTGGTTTACTAGGAGAGGATCCCAAGAATCATACACTTTGAATCTTTTAACGTTGCTGCTGAAATCCTGAGCTTTCATGTTATCCTAAGATGGTGTATGGCCTTAAAAATCACACAAGCAGGATGTGTAAGTATCTAAGTAAAAAAATATGTGACAGCAGAAACGTAAACCTTTAGCATGCAAAAAGACTAACCCTGATCAAGGAGCCCTTCCAAGAACATGAAGATGTACGCAAGATAGCTCCATGCTTTTTTTACTGTCCTGTCTTTGCAGAGAAAGTCTGTATCACTGGTGTGCTGGAAAACGAGTGCTGTTGATCCTGCTCCTGCTGACATGGCATGTGAAAACGGAATGCAATGTGCTTCCCTTTTACCTCTACACAATCCTGCACTGTTTCCAATGCAAAGTCACATGTGTTTGGGGATTTTGGTTTGTCACACAAGCTCTGCAATCTCACCCCAATGACATATGGAGAAAGAAGAGCCGTAGCCTGAACTACTACGAAAGCTTAAGCTTTGAAGCTGTCTACACTCTGCTTGAAGCCTATAGCTCCATTTGGGAAACCTGAACCGTGGTCATTGTTTTAAAAGAACAATCACCTTCGATGTGATGCACCACTTCGACCTGGTCTGCTTAAACACAACATTGTTTAAAAGAAAGTAAGATGTTGTGCATATGCTTTTTTAGCATTCATTAAATCAGCCATGGCTGATACGGTTCAATGATGCCAACTCCTTTCCTTTAGGCTTTATCTGCAATACCTGACTAAGAGCAGGGTGCAAGAAGGTGCAAAAAGGAAGACAGAAAGATTCATAACAGCTTTAAATACAAACCATTCATTTGAATGTAACTCAGTGCGGGTGGGGACATCAAACACACAAACTGAGATGGATAAATACAGCAAGAAGCATGACCCCAGACAAAACACTCTGGTAAATCTCTTATTATTATAATCAGCGTGAGAAGAATGTTAAAGCTGCATGAAAAGAAAAACAGACTAAAAGAAAACTTTGAAAGACATTATTTGCCTTGGAGGCATTACAGAATGTAATGTTCAAGTGCTGCATGTGAATGTGCATCTACATGGTTTGTCGTAACAAGTTAAAATCTGAAAGGGAACCCACATGACAACTTACTGGGAACCCACATGACAACTTACAGGAAAACCTACATGACAACTTATAAGGAACCCACATGACTGCTTACAGGAAAACTTACATGACGACTTACAGGGAACCCACATGACTACTTACAGGGAAGCCAGATGACAACTTACAAGGAACCCACATGACTACTTACAGGAAAACTTACATGACGTTTTACAGGGAACCCACATGACTATTTACAGGGAAGCCAGATGACAACTTACAGGAAACCCCTTATGACAACTTACAGGGAACCCAAATGACTACTTACAGGGAAGCCAGATGACAACTTACAGGGAACCCACATGGCAACATACAAGCAACCCACATGACTACTTACAGAAAAATCTACAAGACAACTTACAGGGAACCCACATGACGACTTACAGGGAACCCACATGACAACTTACAGGGAACTCACATGACAACTTACATCCATTTTCCCAATTGAGCTTTAAATTTGTTATACTGCTAAAATTACTTAGTTTTTTCCATTCATCCCGTCCCACCTAATAGTAAAAAAAACGAAAACAACATCTCTAGCCATTTGTTATTAGGTGACTGCAAAACACACCATGCTAAGATGAATGGAGATCTCAGAGGACATCAGGAGTAGGGTTTTGAGAGCACATGGAAGGCAATATAACTACAATATTTTAAAAAAAAGTTGAGCTCCATCAGTCCACTGTGAGGCAAATCATTTACAAATGGAGAACATTTAACGTGACAGCAACTCGACCACTGCTCCGCACACATTTAACATGACAGCAACTCACCCTTCCAAAATATCCCCAAAAGCCATCAGAGAAATTACAATTCAAGTCAATTCCAACCCAAACATAACATCTCAAGACCTGCCATGCTGCATCTCAGGTTACTGTGCATGCTTCAGTAATAATAAGAACACTGAATTGGAATGGCATCCATTAGATTGTTGCTAGGAAAACCACTGTGGTGTCACAAAATATCTAGTCCGCCGGTCCAAACTCAGCCAGAGACCACCTTAACTATTCTAAATGTTTCTAAAGCCTGGAGTCCAATTGGTACCTTTATGGTCACAATCAATACCTTGTAAAAACCCAACACTGCCTTCCACCTAAAGAGCCTTATCCCAAAGTCCAGGATGGTAGTCGGAATGTCAAGATCTAGGGTTGCTTTTTTGTCTGCTGGACCTGGTTGACTGTACATCATTAAGGGAACCATGAACTCTGAGGTATATCAGTCAAGGAGCTAAAGCTGGGCTGAAAATGAGTCTTCAAACAAGACACTGAGCCAGATCATTCAAATAAATCTACCAAAGAAATAAAATGTATTTTTTATGATTAGCCAAGTCATTGTCCTGACCTGAATGTAATTGGAATGCTCAGGCAGGATCTAAAGTGGGTGATTAATTCCATAAACCACTCAAACCTTATTTATTTAAACATTGTGGAAAATCCCTCAAAAAAGATGTCTGAGAATGATTAGTGGCTATATGAGAAGTTTACTTCAAGTTAACCCTGCTAATGGAGGTGCCACAAACGAATAATAAAGGTGTTCAAATATTTTTGCACAAGTGAAATCTTGATTTTTTGTTAAGCAAGCCACTTTTATTAAAAGAACAATGAAACATTTAATACGTTTTTTTGTGTCCTTTATTTAGTATGTCTTTGTTCTTTGAATAATGTGTTTCAAAAAAATTACCATTTGTGTATGGTTTGCAAAAAATCACACCACACTGTTTAAAAATGCTGGCGTTAGAGAAGGTATATTACAACCCTGTTTCAGGATGTTGGGATGCTGCATAAAATGCTAATAAAAAAATAATGCAATGATGTGCAGATACGTTTTCCTTAAATTTTTTATAAAAATAATACAAAGACAACTTCTGAAATTATTTTTTGAAAAATACATGGCCATGTTAAATTTGATGGCAGCAACATGTTTCATAAAACTGGGGACAGGGGCTTTACCACTGTGTTGCATCCCCTCTTTATTAACAAAATATCAGGATATTTATCCTATAATTAGTGGTTGAAAAGCTCAATTAGTAAAAAGAGTTGTTCTTATGTAGTTCTGTAGAGTACAAAAACCATACAGGGGTCCATTATATAATTATCTTATTGACTGTTGCCAGGTGCATATACATTGAACTATAATTTGAAGCATATGATTTCATTATGTCTAGGTGTTTATATCATGGACAACACCTTTTATGTCTGTAGACATATTCAGATCTTATTTCAGAGGAAACATTCAAAGGGTTATTCTAAAAAATATATATATATAATATCTATAATAAATCTGCAGTAATTGTGGAATGATAGCGTTTCACAAAATGTAGTCACCAAAAATGACTTTGGGCGCAAAGAAAATGTTCATCTTTAAATGCAGAATTTATACTGGTGAAAAAGCACATAGGCCCCAAATGTTGTAATAATATCCACCTATTCCATCATTGTCACTAGTACAAGTGACCACTTCTTCTCAAACAATCAATAGCAGATGGGGACAAGCAAAAAACCCCTTCCTGGTTTTCAAAATTTAAAACAGTTCACTCAATATCGGATTACTTGAATTACTGTTTTTACACAATTATTATGTTATGATTTGAAGTCATTGTTTATAGTTCTAAACCTATGGTTTGAAAAAGTTGAGTGTGAGTAACATTTGTCAATTTATGTAACCAATCATGTTAACAATTAAAATGTATTTATTTGCAAATAGTAAAAATGTAATATACAAGATGTAATTACTATTAAACAATAACTACACTTTAATAACACTATCATTACATGTATTGATTTTGAAAATACATTTTTAATTGGTATTCCGTAAGGAATAATGTTAGCACTATTAGCTAACACTTAGGAATAGTGTTAGCTAATTTCTTTGCTAGTTATTTCCCTGTTGTCCGTCACATTACATTTAAACATCAATTGTTACATACCTTTGCACAAATAGTGAATAGAGAAACTTATTCAAAACTTGCTTTGGAACAGTCCCACCTAAAAGTTTTGGATTACAAATACGAAATGTTTTACATCAGTCTCCAAAGAAGACACTAGTGTTCTCCTGCACACCCTTTACACCCCCTTCCCTACATTCTTTTGCTATTGTAATGTGTCGGGAGAAAGTGTTGAGATTCTTGTTTTCAGCAGCTGCTGTGTGTGTCTGTTGAGGTTTTCCTAATTACCTCCCAAAGGAGTTCTGGTGCTGTCAGCTAGAAGAAGAAGATGAAGATGAAGAAGAAGCAGGGTGGGGCATAGGGGGTGGGGGGCGTTCGCATGCAATCCCTCTCTCAGCCCTGTGCTCCATAATGGCTGTCACTTCAGCTATCTTAGCGGGTATAATGTGTACATCTACAGTATGCAGTTTTAAAAAACTGTATGCGCTTGCTGCTCCAAAAGACGCAAGATGAAATGGGTCATAGCATAGCTGTATAATAAATCTCATACAGTATCGTTGTAGCTGGTTACATTTTGATGTAAGAACATGGTAGTGATATCATTCATGTCTAAGCCAGCCATGTCAAAAGCTTCTGGAGGCTATAATTGTCTAGACAATGCCATAGTCAATATCCCAGAGGTCCTCTAGTTATACGTTATGTACAATATAATAAACTAGAAAAGGTACAATTCTGAGGAAATTGAATTTGCTGGCCATCTCACATATACAAAAACAAAGCTAGCTAGCTAAAAAAGACTGAATAGCTGGCAAAAAGGTAGCAAAATAACTTCAGCCTTATGTGTGAGGATTTTATACAACAAACTAGAGACCAAGAAGTGTAATAATATTAAGTTCTAAAAATATATGTTTACTCCAAAATGGAACATAGATATAAATGAATAACAATAAAAATAATCACCTTGGTGCACCACTTTTGTTTTCTCGCTGTTGAGCGTTTTAAAAGAAATCAAAATATGCAGGTACAACTTTCTGATTACAACACATACACACAACTGTCCTACCGCACAGGAGGGGTGATAAGATCCCACACACAATTAACTAGTTCCCAAGCACTAGGTCTTGCTAACCGGGTCTTTGTCAAAAGAAACATCTAGATAGTTTTCATGGGTAGGCTCGCCATCAAACGCTTTAATCCCAATATTAAAATCTTACCTGTGCATAGGATAAACAAACCAACACTTAAATTTGATTCATGGATTAAGTAACTTACAGCAGAAAATAAGTAGGAAATAAAACATTTGTTGTTACAACGATGGTATCTTTAAATCATATGCATACAAATGATTTACTACAAGAAGTGATTCATGAAATACAACTATTAAATAGCATTGACTACAACAAAACATCTTACTTGGCCACATATTGCCTAGTTCAGAGAGGAACCAGTACTATGCTACCGTATGACTCATTGAGTCATAAGTCATTTTAGTACAACTGTTGTTAAGTACAAATATTGTTTAGGACAAATATTCTTTAGCACAATTGTATTCATTATAAAAATATATTTTGACTCTCTGAAAAGATTGCTAGGCTTCTATGTAGTACTTTTTAGTTTTTTTATAAAATCTTGAAATAAAGTGTTTTTGTGGTTGAGATTTGGAAGGCTTCTACTATACGGAAATACACAAACGACACGTCACTCTTTGCAGCAGACTGTCCCCTATAACGTGGCAAAAACATATATTGAACCAGTCCGGAGATATGAGTTGTCTGAAATGTGATGGGTGCGCTTTGAATCACCAAGTGGTCTGCTAACAGAGAAGAATAAACATAGTCTCTGCACAACTACGATGCGATTTCTATTTTATTCTTTAAGATATTTCTTAAATCTTCTGCTAGTTATTCTAATACTTCGTTCAGTATAGCCAAATCAATCTAGTGAGGCTTGCTAAAATTAAGTGGATTCAAAAATGCTTCTAGCAACTTGAACTGACTCTAATCATATTATTATCTGCCACAAGTCCTCAGAGTCAGTCATTATGGCTTGTAGAACTGATACATATTATATTTTCTTCTGTTTTCACTGAACACACATTGTCATGACATCCATTGCATAAATTATACTTTTTTTTCCAAGTAACAGAATTGGTGGAATTTTATATTAGGCTTAGACTGGAGAAGAAAAAGAAAAATTATGACAGTGTTATGAACATCGACATATGTCACTCCCTGCAAGCTCCAATGTTTTTGTTGATCTGTTTCTTTGTAATAAAACCATCTTGTGGGTTTAATTCAATACAGAAATCAACACAGAAAAGTATTAAATTGCATGGAATTGCAAACTTTGAAGTTAGGAGTATTACATTCATCACTCAACATCTGGCCTGCAACAACAAATAAATAATTAGCACATCTCATTTAATTGTTCCTCAATTAATAATGAATTTGTAGATGGTGATTCTTTTTAATTAAATTTAGAAAATCAGAAATCGTTAATCCTGTTGCACGTGTACTGCTACAGCATTGGTTTGAATTCAGCCCACTGTTTTTGTAGCAAAACATGTTCTCCTTTATCCATTTCTGCTGTCTCAATTGAAAACCCTAAGTGTCAGACTTTTTGTGTATGTTTAATAATAACTGTAAACTCAAACAGTTCCCTTTTGAGATGTCATGTCCACTGAAGCATAGCACTCTCTAAGATGTAAGCAGATCATTTGCATAATGGCTGACTAATGTAAAACATCTCGTGAGGGCGAAGCACTTATGAAGAGCTAATTCTCCTAGCAAGGTCGACCATATCAAAAGAATTGCAAATGCAACATAAAGAACATCTAATGCTATTCATATAAATATTATTGCTCTATTGACTCAATACCCCCCCCAAAAAATAAATCTCATTCCGTGTGTATATTTGTGGCCAATTTATGAATAGAAAAAAAGAATAAAAATAATCTAAAATAAATTTTACTCACGTCACTTCAAAAGTGTATTGGATTATGAAATATTTCTCATGAGGAGGATGAGCTAGCTAGTCAGCAGTCTGCTCATGTAAATACTTAATCTGTAATAGCCAGTTTGTGGCCAAGCCATTCTGTTGTTAAGATACACCAATGTCCTTCCTAGAAAAAGCTACTTTCAACATACTAAGAATTTTTAGAAGGAAAACATATCACTCTCGTCGTTATTATAGTTCAGATTTAGTGGATATCTGGAAACAGTTACTTGAATTTTGTTGATGAATCCCTCCCCTGTTTGTATTATAACATGTTGTTTAGGTTTTTTTAAGGTCTACAAAGGGTCACCCTTTCTATTTTGACCCCTGTGTTTGATCCACACATGCATCCTCACTCTTCCTTTCTTTGCAGAACAAGCTGTTTTCACACTTCCCTGTCTAATTACACTGTCAAAGATTCAACCTCAGTGCTTTGTAAGACCTTTTTTGAACCACTGACTTACATGTCTGCAGTAGCCTTATGAAATGTCAGGGAAGAATTTTTTCAGCATTGTCTCCTTTGCTGAAACATCAACAAATGTAAAAATTGCCGTCAGTCAGACAGAAACAGAGCAGCATGCATACATTAACAACACAGCCATAAAAACATCAACATATCCTGTTGCTAAATTGATTCTTATTAAAATGGATGCTCTGCATATGAATAATTCATGGTATATGGCAGGGAACAAAGGGAGAGCACTGTGGAAAAGTTTTGTCTGTTGAGCAGTCTCATAGGCGGCTGCCGTTTCTCACGGTTCTTTACATCTTTGTTTAACTCTTCCCTTGCGGACAGTGACAGTGCTACATTTCCAGTCTATCTCTGAAATCAGTGCAGCATACTGTATGTAAAACACAAGGCGTCATGACCCATACAGATTATTATACACACATTATTGCGAGGAACAACATTTCTCATAGCGTTCGTGCTGTGATGTTTCTCTACAAAATAAAGTCTAAAAGAACGTTCTTGATGGCAACACAAAAACCCATTTTCAGCTCTATTTTTCTTTTAAATGTGTGAGACTAACTGCTCTTGGTTCAAAGCATTTTTATTTAATTAAAGCTTCACACTTTGTAATCACTTTGTTTATCTCAAAACAAGTCCTTCCATGTTGTAAAATGTAATGGTAAGAATGCCTTGTGCTTATGCAATAGCCAGACATTTTCAAGTTCAAAATCCTGAGTGTGGACCGATTGATCTAAAATGCAATCAGCAAAAATTAATTATACTTAGAAAAACGTAGACATTTGCAATACGTCTTGGAGTGCAATGATATATCATATCATATATACATATCATATATACATTGATATATGTCATATATCTGACCGAACTGTGCGATTTCGGGCAAAATGTAATTGTTTTCTATTCAAGGTACACTAAGGCAAGTTTTCACCAAACCATTGAGTTGAATACAGGTTCTATAATCAGGGATCTGACACTGTCATTAATACTGGATGCATACCGACTGTTCTGAAGCAGTACTGGTCTAAACGAGCAGGAAGTACACGTCTACGAATGTCCGAACCTACATTGTTTTCCTTCCAACACGGCAGTGGGGAGAGTGTCAGATCTTTCTTTAACTGATGATATCTAAGAAACAAAATTGAACATTTTAATATTAAAATTGCTGTATATGATACCTTTAATTCATATTTTTATTTGTGAATTGTGGCTCTTACAATATAACCCTGGAGATTTAGTGTTCGGCAACTGAAAGATTGGTCCATCATGGTGTGGTGGTGTCACTCCTAATTGAAACATCTCTTGATTCAGAGCTCCACACATCCTGACAACATGTCGACATTCATTAGATTTCCAACCTTAAACGTTTTCTTCTGATAATCACAGGAAGAATTCACAGAACTTAGACTGAGTTCTAATTCGCTATAAATAAACAATTTTCTGTTTATAAGCTGTTTTTTATGCTAGTAATACAGTACGAATCGTACAAATAATAGGTGGGTTATCTAGGCTAATTGGAGCCTCAGGCGGGAGGCTGGACGCTGGTCTTGAGTATTTTAAAATGTCCGACACTCAGGAACCGCGCAGACTGTGCTCTAACAAATGGGTACTTGCATCACTAACGGGCTGTTAACGAGATTCATAGACACGTCAAATAAACATGATTCGAAGGCTAGTCTCCCATGTTATTTTTAAAATAAACATATGTAATATGCACCGTATTGCCAATAAAGCCAATTAAGGTGCACTGTTGCAGAAAAATATACGTTACGGATCCCTCTCAAGTCAAGCACAGACTGAATGGTTCTGATGAACAAGATAAATCCATATGCATTACCATCGACAAAAAGGTCACAGCCTAAAGGATTTTCAATGATTCACCCCCTTTTGACATAGTATCTTTGACTGGCCTACAGTAATTTAACAGAAATTAAAAGGGATTTTATAATGATGGAGTCTATGATGACCGTCATATCTCCTGGGCTACAGCGGATGCAAACAGTCCAGCGCAGAATTTAGGCCAAGTGGCTGAACTTACCTAAACACCTTCCTTAGGCTCCGGCTTTCCCCGTCCTGCCTCAGGGTACCGGCCTCCTGAAGGAACCGTTACCCTTACGGACGTGCTGATTGACAGAGATGACTTTCAAAGTCAACAGCCTCAAGGGTTGGCGAGCTCTGGCCAACAGCAACTCTGTCAAGGGACAAGGTTGCCAGAAGTGCATTAGGTGAATTACCTGAAGCTCCTGGCAATCCTTTTTGCCCCTATTGACCCTGTTGCACCAGCATGTTCTAGTTGAAGACTGACGACAAGACACATGTCAACAGGCATGGTAGGACCACTTCCTCATATGGTATATGTTGGCTTGGCCCTGCTGTTACAAAACAATGTCTGATTTTCAGTTTCTCTTAGAGGGCCCAAGACTGCTTTTTGTGTGACCTGTTGTTCCAAGGCTATGTAGAGGGCCATTGGCTGCAAGGTTGAAAACTATGGCCTAAGCCCCTAGAGCTGGTCAACCACTCTGACAGAAGCCTGCCCTAAATATCTTCAAGACAATTCAAGTGGTCAAAGCTCTGCTCTTTTTACGAGGGCATTGCATGCCTATAAAAAAGGTATTTGAATCTTGGTACAGAGACAGAGAGGTTTCTCTCCAATTGTTAACATCATCTATGAAAATGTAGAGCAGGTTGCGTTTCCATTTTGAAAGACAGCTGTGTGTCTATTTCAGCTTACCTTGTGGGAATGTAATTGTGTACACCCATCTTCAAGCCTTAGGATTCATATATCATCAAACTCTTCCTAATAAACTGGATTGCTTTTGGCACCTGGACCCTTCTTTACTGCTAAAGATTATTAGCAGTTTTTAAGCCAACCGTCTAGGTCCTGTTGAACCCTGGCTTTTGACAGTTTCTACATCTCGTTAGCATGTATGGACCAAAGGAGGATGCACTTCTTGTGCACTGTAAGTGCCCCGTGCACTTGGACCAGACTCAGGGGTTCCGGTTGTGCGCCAATTGGTTACAGATGCATATCACAGCAAAGGGTGGGAATTCTTGGCCCAGTAGAGTGCCCCATTCATGTCTGCGGCAGACATTTGCACTGTGGTAAATTGGGCCTTGAGGCATAATGTTGTCAGGTCTTATTGGCTTGATGCTATAGCTCCTAGCTTAGCACATAGTCTGCTGTCAGCTCATGTAGGTACCAAGATGTAGGCAGCCACAATGATCTGGTTTGCCTTGAGAAAATCATTGGCAAATGCCTTGGGTATGGCCGTAGGGTTTGAGCAGTTTGAGGAGGGGAAGGGCGCTGATCAAAAGCATACATCCGTGGTCACGTAATGAATGCCAGCTGAGGGATGACTTGGGGATTGAATACCAGGAGTGCACCAGTGTTGTGGATAAGTTACTGGGGCTTCCTGGCACAATATGTGAGCCCTATGTTATGTCAAACTGCACCTTGTGTAAAATGAGCCCTAGGAAATTGATAAAATACATGAAAATGACAGGTTTTTGGATGGGTGTGAAAGCAGTGTATCAATTACCCAACAGGAGACAGAGGCTGAAGTAGAAAGATGTGATGAAAGATGTGTTTTCAAAAATCTGTGAAGGTCAAATGTTGCATGGCGTCTAAAATCCCTTAGAGATTCTAAGATCACACCAATGAGCCCATTAGCTTCCTTAGCAGAGTAGCCATAAAAGCTGGTGGGTCAAAGTATCCCCACCCGCTCAGACGATCCATATGAAGACAGACAAATATGAAGACAGACAAAATGTCATAAAATGACATTTGTTGGATTCATTACACTGTTTCTTGGTCTTTTATTTAGGGTACCACAAAGGAGAGCTTCAAGTCTGTAAATGTAATTTGTTACAAGTAAATGTTTTCAGGATGAAGATTTCAACAAGACCAAATGTTTAGCGTTGGATGGTGCTATTTGAATACATTCATGTAAATGCAGTTTTCTGTTGTAACTAAAGTGAGGTAATCGTATTATTGACGCAAAAGGGAGAATTGATGTTTGGGTTATATGGTGAGGTTTTAGTTAGATCTGCTCATAGTCTATTTATCCAGTGCACACATTCTGTACCTTAATGTGTTTAAGATACTTGTTGTATACTTTGTAGACTTTTTGACAATTGAGGATAACATTGCTGGTATGTAAGTATGTGCTGTATGAAAACAAAATTAGAATGTGTTAATGATATTTATTCTAGGAAATTCAAGGATGAAGGACATGGCTTTAACAAGCAGAGATTTTTCAATATCAAATTAAATTGAACTGAACATGACCCACTTGGCATTTCTTGTGTTAAGGGTGAGAAGCGTTAATGTGTTTGGCCAAGTCACTCAGTCATTCACATCTGCCCTTAGAAATGTGTGCACTCCAAAGCCTTTGTCACTCAATCTCCCTGCCCACTTTACATCAGCATTAACAAAGAGCAAGTAATGAATACACCCATTCCTCACGCTCTCCTGCAGCTTGTCCATTATGGGTTTCTTCAGTGAGCCCAATAGACTGCTGGTAAGAGACTTTAATAAGGCAATGGGGTCTTTGGCAGGATCAGTAACTATAGAAAATCCATAGAGGCACTTGTGATTGTGAGTGAGAATGCCGGTGCTAAAGCCGGACGAGAGTGATAAGGTAATGCATCTGGTAGAGGGCATCTGTTCCTTTGTTTTGTTATTTGGCCTTATATATATATATATATATATATATATATGTATACTTTGCTTCAGACATGCTCTACGCAAATCTCATCAAGAACATCTGATTGTTATCACATAGCTCGCTCAACCCGTAACCTTTAGCTGGTACACAGTTGTTGTGGTGACACATTCCCCAACTAGACATACACACTTCACAGTGCATGTGCAGTTCACTGGTGGCCCCTGTAGAGATTCCAAGATTCATTAAAGATCATTTGGAATGCTTGTGTTCAGGTTCATACTATAATCAATAGATTATCTCTTCCCATTAGTGTCTGGAACAACAGTCATTTGGCATTTCCATACAATGTTTTTCTCATTCAGCATCAGCATCAGTAATGAGGAGGACTTGAAGCATGGTATTAGCACTATATTTGTATGAACATTCAAACTTTTAAAGTTAGGTGACTGACCAAAATATAATTCAGAAGAGCAGATGCTTTATGAGCACTTGCTCAATTTTGTGATTTTGTGTGTTTCATCCAATATTGATGGGTTTATATTAAGCCATTGAATAGCATTGAGTGGCTTCATTTGTAATAAATTTGTTATTATATCATCCCAACAGTGATCATATTTGATCCACATGGCTTATATGTATTAAAAAAGAACATGAGTGAAATGTCAGGGCTGTTGCTTTCAAGGAAAGGAATATAAATTCGGTCGCTTACAAAAATCCAGCTCAATCATAAAAATCTGACTATGTTGGCTATGATGATGCTTGTGTTGGATATGGTAGGGCTTGTGTTGGATATGGTAGGGCTTGTGTTGGATATGGTAGGGCTTGTGTTGGATATGGTAGGGCTTGTGTTGGATATGGTAGGGCTTGTGTTGGATATGGTAGGGCTTGTGTTGGATATGGTAGGGCTTGTGTTGGATATGGTAGGGCTTGGAAAACATCACGGATTACAAAGGCTAACCAAGCTGCAACCACAACCAGATGAGCTAAATGCCTTCACTGTGCACATTGAGGCAAGTAACATTAAACCATGCTTAAAAGCAAATGCTGACCAACTTTGGTCATAAAAACAGATGACCATTTGCAAGGCAAAGTACTACAGTGCACACTCAACACATACTGACCAGCTGGCAGGTGTCTCTGTCTTTCAACATCTTCCAAGGCTTATTTGGCCAGTAAATAGTAACTAGCATCAAACAGATCACCAAAATCCCCAAACAACCTGCTTACATGATTACGATTTGATGAAATGTTTTGAAAGGCGAGTCAAGGCTTACATTTTGACCCTCATCACAGACCCCTTGAACCTACTCTATTCTATTCATGCACCCCTCAACAGATCTACAGACTAAACTATCTGGATTGCAGTGCGCACAGACCTCTCCCATCTGGGCCAGAGGAGAATGTTGTTTATTATCTAGAGCTCTGTGTTCAGCGCCATCAAATTCCGTCACAAAGACCAGGACCCAGGTATTGAATGCGTCCCTCTGCTGCTGAGTGCCACAGGTGATGAGAGTGTGCAACCAAACATCTGTCAGGCTCACGTCAGTCACCGCTACTGCTTTGGAGCAAGGCATGCAGTAACTTTTGCCTCAAGTCTGTGAAAATCAGAAAATCGCACCAACCGTAAAAGTCTGTCAAACGGAAAGATAATGTCAACGGTTAAAGAATTGTCTGTTTTTGCACTACTTTGTCAGTATTGTAAGTATGCACACACACTCAGCTCTGTCTAGGTGGTCTCTGGCAAAGTTAATAAAGGCAGTTTGAGTCTTCCTAGAAACCCTCCTGTGAATGTCAATTCAATTCCGTGTTCTTGTTACAACATTCATTGTAACCCAAAATGCAAAGATGTCTCCAAATGTCCAGATGTTTTGTTTGTGTTGCATTTACCTGATCATTTGTCTTATGGCACTTAGGGATATTTTGGAAGGGCATCAACTTCTTGGACGCTTTGCTGTCATATTAATGACTCCCCATGTGTAAAAGATTTGACACAGTGAAATTATGGAATTCAAATCTTTTTAGATATTTATATAGCTTTACCCAGACAAAGGTGCTCTCACTACCCTCTCCTTTATGTTCTCTGAGCTCTTCTCCCCTGTCTGCATGAAGTGCTTTGCATTTAGATGTACAGGTATTACCCAACTAACCAGGTTCCTTGTCTCTATCAGAGTTCCATCCAAACTCTTTCCTAAAGGTCCCTCCTTTGATTGGATCAATAGGTACTCAATAATTTAACCACCTAATTTCACTTATCTACTTGATTTCACCAATGCAACTTGAGGAGCAATATTTCCTCATCAGTTTAGTTTTTCTACTACAAACGTGATTTATTTTAAACCAAACTATGGAATCGGTAAATATAAACCTGTTGTATCTATAAAAGGTTATGCGATTAAAAACACATTTCATTGCACTGGGGGCTCAAACACTTTCAAGCAACACTGTACACACACACGCACACAGTTCACACTTATTACAGGCGCTGATACTGTTTCTTACCAATCTGCTAAGATTCCTAGCAATTACAGGGCCTGTAATTAAGCATTTCCGGTTATCTCACCAGCTGATCGTTAACGAAGCAAATTGACAAATGATTTGCTAAAGTATTTGCACTATGCACTAGCTATGGGTTCCAAGTGTAATGAATGGGTTCCACATCTAGTCCGCCCTGGTGTCGAAGTACACAACTTAACAACAGGAATGCGCTTGTACTTGAAAGAATTTTGCTCTGTTTGTTGCTAGGTTATATTCCCCCAAAATCATCTCATTGTGCACGAAGTGTGGTGCATATATATCTTGACCGGACCAGAGCCCCCCCCCCTCCCCGGGTCGCACAACCCACTTCACTATGGAAGCCGAATGCAAGGGCTCTAGATCATAACAGACATGATTGTGGTTTCCTAAGACAGCATGAACAGGGGGCCATTGAAAGGCCCCATAAAGGACTCCATTCAGGCCCTTGGCAGTCCTCAAACCCTAAATGCACCTGCGGCTGATGCGGCACCCCAGAAAATCAGGGGAAACACGGGGAGAAGTTATCAGTGTCAGAAATAAAACAGGGGTTGAGGGGCCATGTTTCAGTGCATGCGCATCTTCATCCATGACTCCCGAGACTGGTGGAATTTGCAGTCACGTGTGTAACCATGAAATGGGGAAGCATGTTGTAGAACGGTGATCATTCTGTTCAAGTAGCTAAAACAACCTACTTGTACGGCTTTGGGCTGGTGGCGCGCAAATGTGTTAGCGTTTTCCAGGTACCTACTTCATGTGAAGCACGACCTCCGAGGTATTTATGTCTAACAGACAGACAATGAACTGGGGTACCTATAGGTGCAGAGTAATCCCGGCGTGGCCAGATATCTGCAGCCCAACATTGTTTAGAGTTGCTGGGCCCAGTGTTGGACTAGCATTACGCCCTCCCTCTATCTCTACGCAGTCAGCTTCTCTAAAGGATCTGCTATTCTAGGAGCAAGGTAACAATAAACATGGCCAAGATCATTAGCCTCAGTTCCCCCTACGGGCCAGACACAGAAAATAACTTTCCCTTTTTCCTGGCATCTACAGATACTGGGGTAAATGAAGACATACAGCCCCAAGGTCTAGTGGACGGCTCAAGGTAACCTCTGCCGTCAGCTCACATTTACTAATACTGGCTGCGAGGGGCTTGGAGAGGGAATTTGCCAGAAAGGTAATACCCCTGATATTAATAAATAAATAGGACCCATTTAATTTCCATGAGTGAATTTAGAAAGGCTGAAATGAGTATGTTTGTATAAAAGAATATTCCCTGAGATTTTTCATATCTGATTATATTTTTTTTTAACTTGTATTTGTAGTTTGATGATTCTGTAATCTCACTTGATCTCACATGCTCAATGATGTGCAAATTATTCATCACCTGAGCGGGTCAATTTACAGAAAAGATACATGGCCATTTTAAACTTGATGCCAGCAACACGTTTCAAAACAGTTCTTCTTTTAACAATACTTGTTTGGGAACTGAAGAGACTAATTACAGTAATTTTGAAAGTGAAATTCATTTGAAATTCATTTGCATTATTGGTTGATATAGGATTTCAGCTTTATAGCATTATAGTGTATCATTATACTCTTCTTTATCACCTGGTTAAACCATGTCAGACTTTTGACAAAAGCCAACAATAACACTATGCAATCAAACAATCAATCAATTACTTACAGAGATGGTAACTTTATTGTGTTTCCTAAAGAGATGGTGACTTTGTGCTGTTTCATAAAGCGATTTGGCGTGAGATTCCTTTTCACACTTTTGTA
Source organism: Novumbra hubbsi (assembly GCA_016801125.1). Classification (NCBI taxonomy): domain Eukaryota; kingdom Metazoa; phylum Chordata; class Actinopteri; order Esociformes; family Umbridae; genus Novumbra; species Novumbra hubbsi. The sequence continues at coordinate 78,913 of JACXGK010001012.1, forward strand.
TTTGATTCGCATTAGCCAAACACATGCTTTGCTTTGTAGTTAGCAAGATGCCTTAGCATGGCTACAGGAGGCATACTAGCGGAGCTAACATTATAGATCAGGTATAACGATATCCATAATAACACATCTGGAAAAATCCATCCTTACAACTCGATCTTCCGTGTATAACTTCTTAAGCTCCGTATCACAGTTGTCCACAAATGGTTTCCTGACCGAGCTACAGTAGCCCCGCGTTAGCATGTTGTGTACGTAGATTCAGTAGCATGCTGCCATGGCCCAGCAAAGGCGCATGTCCAGAAATGATCAGCTTTTATTTGGAGTCCTTTTTTTTACAGTTCTGTAACAACCTTCTAAATATAATTCAAGCCCAAATGGACTATGACAACATTTGCCCTTGGCTGCTGTTGTAGTATGTTGAGAAGGTGTCTAGTAATCCTCTTTTAGGTTGTCTGTGAGGTTGTCTGATGTAAGATGTGTGTATTTCTCCCCCGGGAAAAAACTATTTTATTACCCCCAGGACTGAAAGGTTTCTCACCACTGAGCTTCAAATGAGAAGAGCTGGTGACAGGGTGCTTTTTCTCCTTGGAACTACCGACAGGGGTGCTAGGAAACCTTCTCACAGCACAAGGAGACAATGTGCATGCGGGTTTCAGACCAGAAGTAGATGAAGACAAAGTAGATGATGTAGCTGGATCCATACCCTTAGGACAGAACATCTGAGGCTAAAGGGTCAAAGCTGTTCAACGTCTCAAGTGGACTTTCTACTCCCTCAATCCAACCTCCTATTCTAGCCACAAGTAGCTGGCCTGAGGTAAGTGATGTCCTTTCATATCTGAAGAGCAGGATTAGAGTTTAGGACATCTGTAAAGTCGTTCAGCATTGTTGACTCAACGAGTCCCCGGAGAGCAATGGACAGAGAGATGCCTACTGTACTGTTACTATACCTGGACACCGTCTGGCTTGAGGCAACGCCAGAGGGACCAATCGCCGCTGATTGTAAGGCCGGAGATGAGGGTTGGGAAAAGCAATTTGATCATTGAGTTAATTGCTGCAGCACGGAGTGGACCTCCAATTGGCCCACTCCGCGCATCGTTCACTATCTCTTCCTATCTCTCTCTTACACACACAATCGCACAAGCACTGCTAACTGGGCTGACACACCCCCGCGGCCCACACCAAACCAAAGGCCGAGAGACAGGCTGACAGTGACTGATAACATGTCAAGAGATGGAGAATAAGAAGGGAAAAGTATCGCTAGGTGGGGAGGTTTCCAGCATAGTTGGGCTATTTTGAATGATGGCTGTTTTTTGTGGAGTCTTCAGGTTCACAGTCAATGAAATCTGGCAACCCTGGAAGCGGAAAAGGCAAGGTCAATAAAAGAAAGGCATTTTAGCGAGACGTGACCAAATTTACTGTCTTATCATGTAACTTTTTATTAGGGCTGTCAAAATTATTTAATTAACGTTGACAGCTCTAACAAAAGGCGCGCAATTAATTAAAAATTCTTAATGCCGGCGCTTTGTTGGTCGCCATTAATGTGTTTTTACATGGTTGAACCTCAGAGCCTCCGTGGTTAGTACTTGACTTTAGCGGGAGCTGTCACGATTGCATGGACTCGCCTGCACAAAGTTTACTGGTAACTTTATTGACAGTTGGCTTTGTCCTGAGCGCTCTACAGTTTTTTTTCAACTCATAATTG
>JACXGK010001013.1:0-11564 GCA_016801125.1 Novumbra hubbsi
CACCGCTGTTACACGGATATAGAGGCACCGCTGTTACACGGATATAGAGCCACCGCTGTTACACGGATATAGAGCCACCGCTGTTACACAGACATAGAGGCACCGCTGTTACAGAGCACTGGAGCGGGTGGTGGCGACGCACGGGGACGGGGGCCGTGTTTTCAGAAAGAGGAGGTGCAGCAGATGTGTGACTAAACAGAGCACTGCCACTGACTCATGCCGCTTATCTCATTCCAACGCTCCTCTTGTCTTATGGAAATGTTCTTCCCAGACCGAGAACCAGTCAACCGGTCGATGCTGTCAAGCCGTTTGCCGGGGATCATGTAATACTGCCGGTGGTGTGGTTAACTTTGTCGGGTGTGGGAGTCCAAATTAGGAAAATCCCATCATTTGGGTATCCACGTTTGTTCTGAGGGCTGTGGCCCATTGAATCACATTGTAAAAGATGCACGAAAAGTATCCATTATTCATATTTTAAGTGTAGAAAATGCCCCCAATGTCAATTCTTTGATCTCAATCGGTTTCATGGAAATATGCATTTATATATTCTTGAATTACTGCTCTGGGAGAGAATTGGTGCAGATATGTTGCCAGGCCTCATATCTTGTATGAATCCAAGTAAATATCCTGCCTGTGGTTTGATAGGTATGACAGATCTACATCCCTTAGCACCAGCTCCATAAAACCCCACAGTTATTCAACATGCTTACCTCTGCTACAGAGATGTCAGAGAGAAGACCAACGAAAAAGATCCTACCCCTAGACTACTATGCAATGATTGTTTTCAATAGTTTAGAAAATCCAAAACCATATGGCACAATACAATTTAAAGGCTCTCATAATATCGCTCATTAAACTAAACTTGGCTTGTTGGTGTGCCTTTGAACAAGGAACATTTGTTTCATTACATATCGTTGAACTATTTTACAGTTAGGTTAGCTCAGGGGTGCCCAAACTGATTTGATTTAAAACCTGTAGATTTCCCAGTGAAGTGTTGTCATTTCATAGTAGCTTGCTATTTAAATCCCTTTGTAATCCTGGCTCCTGACAATGCACGCAGGCTTGTACTCTGAAGCCCAACCTTCAGTGGGCAGCTCGGATATTAGTTGGTCCCTCCTACTCAGATATCGTGAGAGCATAGCATTAGTCATGGACATTATTTATTACCTTCTGATAGCTTGTGCGTGACGAGCAACATAACCACATAGTATTACCGTCCTTGTATTATTGAGAATCTGTTGATTTCCAACAGTCAGGTCCTATTGTTTGTCTTTGTTACCAGACCAGTGTTTCCCAATCCTGATCCTGGTTGAAAAGGTATGCACATTTTAGTTTTTGCCCTCAACATCACTTGGGCCTCTAAAATGCTACAGAGGCTACAAAAAGATAAATGCTCATTTTATTTTTGAGAATTTTAAACTGTTCATGCCAGGACAAGCATGTGAAAGACATATCCTTTCTAATTAGCAACTTCTGTGTATTTCACAAAACCTGCGATAGTGCGATATATCATCTTGGAAGCTTGTTAAAAGCTAAGGATCTAGAGACGGCTATGTCAGCATTCCTCCCTATCCTATATGTTTTTTTATTTTTATTGAAAAAGCATACCAAAATGCTATGACCTTCGAGCTAATGCAAACACAAATTTACGTTGCTCCTCATAATGATTTTGCTACTCGGAAGATCAACACTTTCCATTGTGAAGTAAACTGTGCCAATAAACAATAAGGCACAGACACTAAATGGTCAGAAGTTGGGTTTTGATAAATAATAGTTATTTTTACAGCCCTCCCCATGTCCAATATGATGACATACCTGGGACCACCTGATGTTCAGTAAATCAGGTATTATTAGATGAGGTGAAAAGGAGACTTGAGTGGTACATTAATAGCGTCTCTCGCTGCGGGTTTTAAAGCGCTGAGGTAATGGCTCTCAGACCCCCACTGACACTAGTAGCGCTGTATGAATGACACGCTGGCAAAGATAACAAATCTGCCTGAGCGATTATTGTCAATCGCAATTATTGCCGTGTCCATTCAAACATCATGAAAATGATACTCACTGACAGTAATAACAGGCTCAACCCGTCTCTTTCAGCACTCTGTGTGACACTGACACCTGTGACACTATGAGGGGCTAGTTACTTTATGAATATCCCGGTACTGACGTACAGTATGTAGCTACATGAGAGTCATAGGTACATCACATTAATGACTTTGAACATACCCAGGCCGAAGTGTGTATACAATTGAAATGATATGTGTTAAAATGGGCTCGCTTATTTCATACTTTAGTGTACTTTTGAAACATGAACAAAAATAGCATGTTAATGCACTTAAAATATACTCCTATTTCATTTCAAATAAAATAAATATCAGAGTCAGCTACATTATTCCCATCAAGTTTGATATTAAGTTGGACTGACTGCTACATGAGGTCAGTCCAACAAGATTGTTTCCAGCATGATCAAATTGGTGACATTTAGGCTTTTGGTCCACAAAGCATTATTCTCAGTCATGCTGGAACAGACAAGGGCCTTCCCTAAACTGTTCCCAAACGTTGGAATCATAGAATTCTCCAAAATGTCTTGGTAAGCTGAGGCATTAACATTTTCCTTCAGTGTAACTAAAAGTCCTAGGCCAACCCCAGAAAAACAACCCCATAGGATAATCCCTCCTTCACCAAACTTTACAGTTGACACAATGCAGTCTGACAGGAAGCGTTCTCATGGCATTCGTCAAACCCAGACTGGTCTATCAGACTGCCAGATAGAGAGATTCCTCACTCCACAGTCCACTGCTCCAGAGTCCAGTGGCGCCGTGCTTTACACCACTCCATTCGAGGCTTGGCATTGTACTTGGTGATGTAAGGCTTGCATACAGCTGCTCCATATACAGTACATCCGGAAAGTATTCACAGCACTTCACTTTTTCCACATGTTGTTATGTTACTGCCAAATTCCAAAATATATTCAAAAAATGTTCCTTAACATTCTACACACAATACCCCATAATCACAAAGTGAAAGAAGTTTGTTAAAAATCTTTAATAGAGCTTGACACTCCTATTTTTGGCCAGTTTCTCCAATTCTACTTGGCAGGATCTCTCAAGCTCCATCAGGTTGAATGAGGAGCATTGGTGCACAGCTATTTTCAGATCTCTCAATGTTCAATGAGGTTTGAGTCTGGGTTCTGGCTAGGCCACTCACGGACATTCACAAAGTTGTCCCGAAGCCACTCCCTTTTTGTCTTGGTTATGTAATTAAGATATTTGTCCTGCTGGAAAATTAACCATTAACCCAGTCTGGTTTTTGTTCACCTTCTTGACTATGGCCCTCCTCCCCTGATTGCTCAGTTTGGTCTGGCGGAAACTCTAGGAAGAGTCCTGGTGCTTCCAAACCTCTTCCATTTACGGATGATGGAGGCCACTGTGCTCATTGGTACCTTCAAACCTTCAATTCTGTACCCTACAGGGTGTCCAAGTCCAGCAAGCGCCAGGACCATCTTCCAAAGTTGATTCAGCTGCAGGATCGGGGCACCACCAGTGTAGAGCTTGCTCAGGAATGGCAGCAGGCAGGTGTGAGTGCATGGTGAGGCAAATACTTTTGGAGGATGGCCTGGTGTCAAGAAGGGCAGCAAAGAAGCCACTTCTCTCCAGGAAAAACATCCGGGACTGGCTGATATTCTGCAAAAGAATCTTATGTATTAATATGTTATTCTGCTTCCCATTGTTTGGGACATGTCATGCCGTACACAGTAAAGCATCCTGAGACCATTCATGTGTGGGGTTGCTTCTCAGCCATGGGACTGGGCTCACTCACAATTTTGCCTAAGAACCAAGCCATTCATAAAGAAGAAGAGCAACTTCTCCCAACCATCCATTAACAATTTGGTGACAAACATTGCCTTTTCCAGCATGATGGAGCAACTTGCCATAAGGCAAACGTGATAACTAAGTGGCTCTGTGAACAAAACATTGAAATGTTGGGTGCATGGCCAGGAAACTCACCAGACCTTAATCACAAACATTGAGAACTTGTGGTCAATCCTCAAAAACCGTGTGGACCAACAAAAACCTACAAGTTCTGGCATACTCCAAGCATTGATTATACAAGAATGGGCTGCCATCAGTCAGGATGAAGTTAATCGACAGAATGCCAGGAAGAATTGCAGAGGTCTTGAAGAAGACTCTTTGCATGTACTTAATGAAATTGTCAATAATAGCCTTTGACACGATAATAACATCAGAGAAAAAGATCTAATAACACTGCAGCAGCAAACTTTGTGTAAACCAATACTTTTGTCATTCTCAAAACTTGAGAATGGCCACAACTGTATATATATACAGCTCTGGAGAAAATAAGGCCCTGCATTTCATTTTTTTCCAAACGTTGAAAGGAACATATATACATATATAGCTCTGGAAAACATTAAGTGGCCACTGCACTTTTTTTCAAGGGTTCATTTGCCGTGGTCTCTTAAAATGAATCGTTCTGTTTCTCACACAAAATTTTCCTTTCAACTTTTTTGGAAAAGTGCAGAGCCTTATTTTTTTCCAGAGCTGTATATATAGAAAAGAATGATCAATTGCAGTCTGGCTATCTGGTGGTTCTCCAATAGACACCAATCTCATAGCAGTTTGATCTGGTCTACCAAGTTTCTTGACAGTAATTAAACCTACGAGATAAGGGAAAGAGATGGCTTGCCTTCTCTTCTGTTTTCCGACAACATCACTCCTGTAACTCAACAAAGTTTTGGATGCATTATTGTTTTTTAATGTGTTTTGGAATCTATATGTTCCACAATAGAAACCGTTCCATTCTATTTCAGTCACTTTGATTCAGAAAATACAAACTTTTCAGAATACCTCTACATTCATGCGGATGCTAGCATGACTATGAATAATAGATCACAGATATAGTCACATCACAGAGTCTTATAGGAGCTACATCACAATCACAGACATTGCTACTGTGTATAACAAAGGAATAATTAGATCACAGAGACATATTCTTGGTGACACCGCTGCTGTGGAGAAAGAATGCTTCAAAACTGAGACATGGCTATTGAACTCTAATAGTTAGGTCGGGATGTTCTCTGGCTCTGTTTACACGTTATTAGAAAGTCTTCTACTTTTGTGTCCAGGTCTGTGTTCGACGTCTTTGAAAGTTAATCTACAAAAAAAAAAGGGCCTTACTCAGCCCCTGGTTGCCTTGTATTCCACCAATGACCAGTTGAGCATTAGATCAATAAACACAGTAAATGGACACGGAGACTACAGCAGAATTTAAACTTGGGAGGAGCTAGGCTTTCAATCTAAATGCAAATGCATACTATCCTGTCTTTTTATGGAGGGTGGAGGGACAATATCATCTCAAGGGACAATATGCCCCATAACGCAGCTAAAAGCTAACACCTTACAACCTTGTTTTCATAGGAAACCAGATGTTTTGGGCTCAGATAAAATGTGGGTGTTTTGTCCAACCAGTGCAGAGGTTCTACAGTGAAGTATTTTAATTTTGGTCTTTCACATTTTTGTTGCCCTTAATGATTCAACTCTGCTGTGTCAATGTGTGCAGGCACCTTCCTAACAGCAGGGCGGGGCCTGTGCTGAGGCGGTTGTAATATGTTGAGCGGTTTTAGGTCCTGGTTATTATGGTTCTATTCTCAGTTTTTCAAACCTCGAGTTTCCTCTTATCACCTCCATATAATTCTCCTTAGTTCCCTGTCTCTCAATCATGTTTGCCACACATTGGCAACACGTTTACTCAAGCATCGCATTGACACAAGCGCATGGTGCCTGCAACGGGTGACGCTTAAATCTGGACAACTCTTATATTCGCTATGTAGCCACACGCTATACTTCCATTTGGATGAGCAATATTTCCAAATTGAATAGCCTGGCTGCTACACTGGATTTGCTCTGAACCGCCGTGTTTGCTGCCAAGAGAGGCAGAGAGTGTGAAAAGACTGTGGAGAGAGGTGCAGGCGCCACAAATCTCGGCACAAACCCAACGGGCTAATGTTGGCAAAACCGTGATTGTCTGTAATTCTTTGCCCTTTCAAGATTTCTTGTTATTAATAATTCTGACTCATGTCAGAGGGAAAGGTTGCTGCCGCTGCAAAATTCTCTTAATCCATCCCCAAAACATATTGCTCTGTGTGAAGCCCTAGCGAATGCAATTAAGGGCATTTTTAAAACATCTTCGTTCAGTCATTCTCTCACTCTTCCTCTTTCTTTCTCTCGCTCCCTCACAGCCACGTCTTCACACTTTCCCCCTCTTACACTACTCTTTACAAATGATAAAAGTGACTGTAATTGCATGGGAGTTACATACTGTAATCAAGTGGTCAGCCAGACAGCAATGCGTGTGCTAGTAACTGCTAACCTAAAGAAAACAGAATATAAACGAACGTATTGAAAGCAGGTTCTCCCACTCACGGTTAAGGTTAAGACTGATTTTTAGACTTTCCAAATACTAGAGGTTTCACCCATGGCCATCTCTGACAATCACCACAACTATAACCAATTGAAAAAGAGTGCTGCACAGCACCTTGCCTCACACGAGAGGACACTCTTCCCTCTGGTGTAAATATCTGATTGCAATGTCCCAGGGAGACGAAACGGACATTTATCATTGATGAGACCTAAAAAGAGTGGATCATTTTTATAAAAACACAACGCAAACATGTGTCAAATAAGCTGCCTTAATACACTTTATGGCAACATGCTCTTAAGTCATCTGTGTTCTGGGACAACAGCTTCTCATGAATTTAAGTATATTTTTGCTTTATCCTAAGTTGTTACTGGTATTGTTTGGATTGACCTATAGAAATGCAGCGCAGTCTTTTTCACATAGCCAATTAAATCCTTGTTGTTGTATTAGCTGATTGCTCAGTACTTGTGACTGTGGATTTGGTTTAGTTTAGTTTCAGTCCAATTTGCAGTATTGTTCCAAGACAACTGCACCTAATCCATAAATTTTTTGATCCACAATATAAGAAATACATACGGTATGTGGACTAGCCCTTTCCAATCAGTGTTTTCAATCCCACCTAAAAGTATAACATCAGAAACCAAACAAATATAAAAAGGATAAGACAAAATCTGCTTGTTATCACCCATCTCCAAAAACATTAGGTGTTCATTATGGCATCCTGAACAGAACAAAGCATAGATATTTTAATTAGCACAGCTGAAGTTGGTATTTTTATCATTGACAATTATTGCATCTGTGCAGGATCATCACTTCAACGGCCGCTAAAGATCCTATAACACATGTCGCTAGAATAAGTGAGAAACAAATTTCCTGTTTTCAAATAAATCTCTGTTTTCCGATAATCCAGAAATCCTGCTGGAGGACAATTTGACTTCGGCAAGAAAATGAAAATAAAGATCCTACATGTGTTTACTGTGGTTCTACAACCAACAATCGGTTAACAGCTTCATGACACTTTGATTCCAACAGCCATTTGTGCTCCACCATGCTCCGTTTTCAACCCCGGCAACAGTCAGTGATACATAGCCCAGCCTTGGCTAAACTTAAAGCTTTTCAATAAAATATGACCTCATACTTCACAGTGAATTATTCATGGTCTCTGTTCATGAGATCTGGGGGTTTGAAGTTCAGCAAGAGCTGCTTTTGAGATGTATTCCTTTGTTTCTCTCTCCTACCGCCCAGTTAGTGTCCTGCCAATGCTGTAACCCCTGACCACAATTCATTTCAACATGTTATTATACCTCCATCCATAGTCACCGGCCGAGATCAAGGACAAGCCTTTCACTAAATGCTAGTTCTATTACTGGCCTGAGGTTATTAAATATGGTTGGTCTGATATTTTATTCAAATGTGATGTTAATCATGGACTGCAGTCGATGGCTGGGCCAGACACTAGTTTATTTTATTGTCAGATTGTTCTTTATTGCTTTCCTAATGTGCTTTGCGTGTGTGTCGGAATGGGTTCACTATGATGTGAAATGCAATTTATTGACCAGTTGGTGCGTAGGGTGGCTTGAGTTATTAACAGCTACTTGGGATTTGTGTTCGGTGGCCCTCGTTTGGTCTGTCCATCTCAGTCAATCTGTCTGGCTCGATCAGTTGTCTGGCTTGGTTTGTCTCTGTAGAGTACAGTATCTCACAAAAGCGAGTACACCCCTCACATTTTTGTAAATATTTGATTATACCTTTTCATGTGAAGACACTGAAGACATGACACTTTACAATGTCAAGTTGTGAGTGTACAGCTTGTATAACAGTGTACATTTGCTGTCCCCTCACAATAAATCAACACACAGCCATTAATGTCTACACCGCTGGCAACAAAGTGAGTACACCCCTGAGTGAAAATGTCAGAATTGGGCCCAATTAGTCATTTTTCCTCCCCGGTGTCATGTGACTCATTAGTGTTAAAGGTCTCAGGTGTGAATGGGGAGCAGGTGTGTTAAATTTGGTGTCAGCGCTCTCACACTCATACTGGTCACTGGAATTTCAACATGGCACCTCATGGCAAAGAACTCTCTAAGGAGCTGAATAAATAAATTGTTGCTCTACATAAAGATGGCCTAGGCTATAAGAAGATTGCCAAGACCCTGAAACTGAACTGCAGCACGGTGGTCAAGACATACAGCGTTTAACAGGTCAGGGTCCACTCAGAACAGGCCTCGCCATGGTCGACCAAAGGAGTTGAGTGCACGTGCTCAGCGTCATATCCAGAGGTTGGCTTTGGGAAACAGACGAATGAGTGCTGCCAGCCTTGCTGCAGAGGTGGAAGGGGTGGGGGGGTCACCCTGTCAGTGCTCAGACTATACGCCGCACACTGCATCAAATCGGTCTGCATGGCTGTTGTCCCAGAAGGAAGCCTCTTCTCAAGATGATGCACAAAAATGCCTGCAAACAGTTTGCAGAAGACAACCAGACTAAGGACATGGATTACTGGAACTTATTTGGAGTACAAAGACATGTGTGTCTTGCCTATAATCAAGCATGGTGGTGGGACAGTCATGGTCATGGGACTGACATTTTCACCTAGGGGTGTACTCACTTCTGTTGCCAGCGGTGTAGAGACGAATGGCTGTGTGTTATTGTGAGGGGACAGCAAATGTACACTGTTATACAAGCTTTACACTCACTACTTTACATTGCAGCAAAGTGTCATGTCTTCAGTGTCGTCACATGAAAAGAAATAATCAAATATTTACAAAAATGTGAGGGGTGTACTCACTTTTGTGAGATACTGTACGCCAGGTGCAATTTCCAGTGTGTTTTTTTAAGTCACTGAAAAACACTTAATTGGCAATGTTAGCTAATACTTTTTATATCGGTAGCAAGTGCAGCCAGCTAAATACATCTCCATTTGTAGTCATTATTTCTGAACACTGACTGGACATCCAGGGCAAGTGACCTCCAGGAGGCGCTATGTCAATGGGACATGTATTTGTATGTGCATTATTGATCTTGAATAAAACAGAAACACAATTTATTTTATACATATTTCATGTAATGGAAACCGTTATCCAGTGCAACTTGCAGGCGGGTGCATATATTTTCATGCTAGACCCCCATGAGAACCAAATTCAACACAGTTTTACATACAATTTGTCACAAAGGCCCTGCTTCTTTGCAGCCGTGGACAGTTAATGTTGAGATGTGTCCGATGCGGTTCAGATTGTGATCACGTTGCTCGCTCAAATTTGAGGTCCATCCTGAAATCCTTGAAGATCCGTGAAGATTCACACGTCACGCAACAAGGTGAGGGAACCATATTTGATTATTAACTTCCCAAACCTGGAGGGTCTTGGCCAATTACATCGATCCTTCCAGGACACCTGAGACTTGTGATATGATGACAGAATGTGAAATGTAGCCTATTGAACACAACATAATTCTAGTGAGAACAAGAACGTTGAGATGCCAGCGAATGCAACCTTAACCTGAAATGTCATCTTTAATCCACCACCTAGCTGCTGCAAAACATCATAGATTTGAATTACATAGATATTTGTATTCAAAAACATTATTCCTAGACACACACAAAAAAAGTCTACAACTAAACAAGACACGCCTTGAAAATGTACATACATGGCCGACACAGGAGAATAAACACACACAGCTGTTGCTGGGTGCACCTAGCTTCACTTTTCAGATGGATTGTTTTTCGCTAAAGAGTCTCGATTAAGGGTTTGGAGGCTTGGGGCTGATATTAATGGGTGCTGGAGATCATCACTCAGTCCTCCCACTGTACAGTACCAGCAGGTTATTTGCATTTGGACTTTTAAAGACCTTTTCTAGGAACCAACATCTGAAGCATTTACAGTGAATAGTAATCTCCAGGAACATTACATTTAAAAGACGCAGTGGCTAGAACCCACTTTCAGATTGAATCCAGAGAGAAACGATAGAGTGAGAGAAAGGCAGAGAAAGTGAGATACGAAACTACATGTAAAGCTGTTGCTTTTTACGTTTACTGGAATCATAGGAAATGCTGTTCAGAAACAAATAAGTCACGGCAATGTCTACAGCAATTGTGATTCATTATTAAATAACCATAATAAACCAATCAGCCATAACATTGTGATCACCTGCCTTTTATTGTGTGGCCCCCAAAACAGCCCTGACCAGTTGAGGCGTGGACTCCACTAGACCTCTGAAGGTGTGCTGTGGTATCTGGCATCAAGACGTTAGCAGAGGATCCTTTAAGTCCTGTAAGTTGCGAGATGGGGCCTCCATAGATTGGACTGGGGAATTTGGAATCCAAGTCAACACCTTGAACTGTTGTGTTCCTCAAACCCGTTTCCATGAATAGGGTTCATATGGTCTGCAACCATGCTTAGATAGGTGATACGTGTTAACGTAACATCCCATACGCAACAAACTGTGAAGCACTGTGTGTTCCGGCACCTTTCTTTCAGAACCAGCATTAACTGTTTCAGCAATATGAGCTACAGTTGCCCGTCTGTTTGATCGGACCACATGGGCCATCTTTTGCTCCCCACATGCATCAATGAGCCTTGGCCACCCGTGACTCTATCACCGGTTCACTGCTTTTCCTTCCTTGGACCACTTTCGATAGGTACTGACCGCTGCAGACAGGGAACACCCCTCAAGAGCTCCAGGTTTGGAGATGCTCTGACCCAGTCTAGCCATCACAATTTGGCCCTTGTCACTCAGATTCTTCCCCTTGCCCATTTTTTCCTGCTTTAACACATCAACTTTGACAAATAAATGTTCACTTGCTGCCAAATATATCCCACCCACTGACAGGTGCCATGATGATGAGATTATCTGTGTTATTCACTTCACCTGTCATGGGTCATAATGTTATGGCTGATTGGTGTTTAAGTATCATTAATAGTATTTTGTTAGGTCTGAGAAATAACTGGGGCATCATTTTTCTTTTAACTTTGTTTGCCACTGGTACCAAAGCATTTCAAATATTTATTGATATTGAAATAAATAAACCAATGGAATTTTTCTAACTGAATGCTTTATATTTACTGTAATGTTTTTCAGCATGTCATTCCATTCTTTATTGTAAAATCTAATGTAACTACTCAATATATTTTACA
>JACXGK010001013.1:11664-28699 GCA_016801125.1 Novumbra hubbsi
GTAAGTCAGTGAGAGAGGGTGGGTAAGTCAGTGAGAGAGGGTGGGTAAGTCAGTGAGAGAGGGTGGGTAAGTCAGTGAGAGAGGGTGGGTAAGTCAGTGAGAGAGGGTGAGTAAGTCAGTGAGAGAGGGTGGGTAAGTCAGTGAGAGAGGGTGAGTAAGTCAGTGAGAGAGGGTGAGTAAGTCAGTGAGAGAGGGTGGGTAAGCGTGCATATTGTGGGCTTGATCTTTAATTTTTTTTTACTTCAACCTCAGAGCTTGATCTTTTTTAGACTTTAAATCAGGCCAGAACTCTGTGGGTCTGCATTAGGTCTCCTCTAATGTGCCTGGCGGAGAAGGACTGACACAGATGTTTGTTCACAGTTTTATTACATCTCTACTTCTGACTTCTTTAGCTTCCTGTGTCCCCAAAAAATAGGATACCAATTGAACTATTAATGCCAAACAAGAAATTATAAATCAGTCTTAGCGTGTCATATAATAGTGCCCTAATATCATCTAATTTATCAAATGGTAACTAATTAATTGCCCTACAGAATTTAAAGGGGTCATTCATTATAGGGAAGATGGACCCAAATCAGTCCCAAGTTGACCCCTCTAATGGTGTCAAAGGTAATTAAATTGGTAGCGGAATGAAGTGGCACCACATTTGGAACAATCCCTTTTATGTGTAGTAAATTCCATGGCTATAGCGGAGAGCGAAAAAATTGGAATTTTGGGTGAGAGATAAAGAAAGAGCCTGTGATAGATTGTATTGCTAACGTTTCAGTATCCTATTAAAAAAGAACAATGAGACAAGATGCGGTATCGTGTAAAACACTTTATTCGGTTCAATGTTCCCGTGCCTGCCGAAAGAGGTTCCCTCAAAAGTAGCATGGTATTTAATCTGCCAAATAATCAATATTAACTTTTATAGCCTGATAAGTATGGGCCCCATCCACCATAGCTTGTAATTGACCACAAAATAGAAGGCCATATAGAAGTGCTTTAGCACCCCCTTTTGGTAGCTTTCACAGCTGCACCCCATGAAAACAGTTACATTTAGAAATATTGACATTTTTGTTCAGTAGCAAATGTGTAACTATTTGCACTTGTGACTTTAGGTTGCTTTATTAACTGTGGGTCTGCTGACAAAAGGGGCCACTTCAAGCCTGTTATGTGGAGCTCAAGTTCAGACGGTGTGGGGTTACAAGACGCTCAAGTTCTTTAACTGGTTCGGCTCTCAGGCCACTTCGAAGTAATAAACAATCACATAGTTCATGGTCCATTCTTAGAGTGTGGAGCCTTCTGATGTTGATGTAAAATTCCGCCGAGTGGAAATTCTGGCTTCAGCTAATATGGCCTTTGACTAACTCATAGTCAGTATGTTATCAACACATCCTAAAATCGTATTTTTCATCTACAATTATTGAGGATGTATGGTTCATGTCACAGAGATGTGGCTACTTGCGCCACAGGAACGATGACTTCATTCCTACCTCAACCCGTCTTGATATGTATCACGTAAGTGCTCTAAACTTTGATCCCAGATCTGACCGACATGTGAACAGCCAAGCACAATAAACCCAACTTCCGTGTAGTGGGTTAATGAAGAACAAAGAGACGCGGCAACCAGGTCAACACGGTACATCCAAAAGAAAAAACTTTACCTGAGGATGGCCCAGAAGGGAACTTCAATAGCTCTGGAGGACGAGCTCAGCTGTCCTGTATGCTTGGAATTCTTCCAGGACCCTGTGACTCTGAAATGCCAGCACAGCGTCTGCCGCCACTGCCTGGAAACACTAGCAGGGATACAACAAACTCAGCGCAATTGTCCGGTCTGCAGGCGGAAATTTTCCATGGACAATGACAGGCCACTCATGTCCAATACAAAACTACGAAACATAGTGGAGGCCTTTCTCCAGGGCAGGGAAACACAGGGGAACGAAGAGAGAGATTTTGCTTTGTGTGTCACACATAAGAAAGAGAACAAGCTTTTTTGTTTGGAGTGTGATGTTGTTGTTTGTGCTCTGTGCGTGGAGACTGAGCTGCACTCCAAGCACAACCACAGGCCACTGAAGGAGGAAGTGCAACGGCGTAAGGTACAGTATGCCTACAGGAAGACTATTGTACTTGTGGTAAGGTACAGTATGCTAACAGGAAGACTATTGTACTTGTAGTATTATTTTGCTAGCCGTATTGACTTTGATAACAGATCAAAAGCACCCTGCACTGTAAATGCAGAACGGTTTACAAACCAGACGTTAATGTTGTTATATCAAACCATCCCTTTTGCATTATGTTTCTGTAACTGTTCCAACCAGTTCCAGTTGCCAACGCGCCTTTATGGTAGCCTAGGCTGATCTGCTATTTTAAAATAGCTTTTCATTGATTTATGTATTTTGTGTGTGCATTTTTTTATAACTTTTTTTGTTTGAGTTGCTAATCAAATGCTGATCAGTTTTATACACTATAAGTTTATAACAAAAAAAAAAAAGGGCAATTATTTGAAGGTGATAACTGGTTTCTTTTGAAGATTTCTGTTAATATCTCTGCACTGAGGTTTCACCTATTATCTGGAGATATAAAAAGGACTGAAAATAAGGACATTTAGATCTACTCATGGATATTTATTTCATGTTTCGGGCGAATAACAATTCTGTTAGCGATGAGCATGGGAAACGACTTGCCAAAAATGCCAAACAGGGAGGAGGATGGGTGATGGGTGTGGGCAGCTTTGGGAAAGTCGTGGTTGGATGGCAGAGACCTGGGTGGGCTGTGCTGCCTGCCTCCGAAGGACCTGATTGGCTCCCTGGTTGAACACATTCATCCTTATTCTGCCTCGGCCATGTTCCTGTTGATGTTCACTTGAAATACTGAAAACCGCAAGACCTACTCCATCGTAGTCTTACTTTACATTGCTTGTTCAAGCGCTTTGTGATTATCTTCTATAATGAAAAGTGCCATAGAATACATTATCGTTATTATTATCCCCACCTGATCTGTCATCCACCCAGGGGGAACTCACCCTATGGCTGCACGACCTCCCAGTGAAACTGGAAATGGACATAAATCAAGCAAGAGACTCCAAAGAGCAGGTCGCAAAATGCATCAAGGTAAAATAACGTTCCAAGGTGCCGCCAGGGCACTGCAGCCACATCTCCTCACCTTGGGTTGTCCCCCTCTTTTCAGACCCAGGCCCAGGTCACAGCGAGACAGATTCAAAGTGAGTTCATGAAGTTGTACCAGTTCCTGAAAGCGGAGGAGAGGGCCAGGCTGACAGCTCTGAAACAGGACGAGGAGAAAAAGACAGAGCTACTGACGGAGAAGATCAACCGCCTCACCAGCGACGTGACCTCCCTGTCGGAGGGAATCTCTGACGCGCGGGACAAGATGAAGACAGATGACGTCTTATTTCTGCAGGTCCATCTCCCAATGCGTATTCAACTAACGCTTTCTATTGTCTTTAGAAAATCTTAAGGCCTCCTCAAATAAATGCAACATTCCGCACTGACACTTGTTCATGTTCTTCTTTCAGTTATACAAGGATCTGAAAGACAGGTATGCACTATTTGAATGATTGTCATCGGCCTCAAGTATCTAATCAGCCTTCATCGTCAGTAACGGGACACTTCTGCCCTGGCTTGCATTTTAGGGCCAAGTGCACAATGCAAGTTCCAGAGCTTACATCAGGAGCCCTGATTGACGTGGCCCATCACTTGGGCAACCTTAGGTTCAATGTCTGGGAGAAGATGCGGGACATGGTGCAATACAGTAAGTACACAAGTTTTAAAACAGTCCACCTCGATGGTTAATCAGTGACTTTGTTATCATGACGCAGCCCGATTATTAGTTACTGAATAATACGGTCCAATATCCAGGCTGTCTCGTATGCCTCTTCATGAGCAAAGTCACTCCTGATCTAGTCCCATGCCTGACATAATGATGATTAATGACGTTCATCCTAAGTGACTCATTGGCATTAAGTGCTCATCCATGTTCTGATTCATGCATAAGCATATGCAGGGTTGTGTTCTGATTCCTGATTGACAAACTGCAGACTCGTGTTTGTATTTCTGACTGGCAAACTGCAGACTCATGTTCGTATTTCTGACAGGCAAACTGCAGACTCATGTTCTGATTCCTGACTGACAAACAGCAGACTCATGTTCTGATTCCTGAATGACAAACTGCAGACTCATGTTCTGATTCCTGAATGACAAACTGCAGACTCATGTTCTGATTCCTGAATGACAAACTGCAGACTCATGTTCTGATTCTTGATTGACAAACTGAAGACTCATGTTCTGATTCCTGAATTACAAACTGCAGACTCATGTTCGTATTCCTGACTGACCAACAGCAGACTTGTGTTTTGATTCCTGATTGACAAACTGCAGACTCATTTTCTGATTATTGATTGACAAACTCCACTCGTGTTCTGATTGACTAATTGAAAACTCTTAGAAATACAGTCAAAATAAGCAATACAGTCAATAAATCAACAGATGTACCAGAACAGTGAAAATGTTACTAACTGACCATTTGTAACAATGCAGAGTAAAAAGTATTAGAGTGTCCTAGGATGATTCAGAGCACACGCATTGCTGCAGCCTGGGTTTGTATCAAAACCCATGCTCTTTCAGGAAAAGCTAGATGTACTCACTTTCAACAAAAACTTTAGATGTCCTTGCTTGTTCTGGATATAAGAGAAATAGAGATAGTGATGATGATAATAATTGAAGTGATAATTCAAACAAAATATAAAACAATGGTAATAAGTACACAAACAACAAAAGTAACCAATGATATATATATATATATATATATATACAAGTTATATTCAAATTATTCAGAATACAAGCATCCATAAACCTGTGTTTCACCATCTAATCGCTGCCACTTCCCCCGTCCCAGCCCCTGTAACCCTGGATGTGAATTCAGCCCACCCCGACTTGCTGATCTCTGAGGCCCTCGAGGAGGTGAGTGACGGACAGGCGTCCCAGCCAGTGCCTGACAACTCTGAGCGATTCGACAGCTCCGTGAGCGTGCTGGGCTCTGTTGGTTTCTGCTCAGGCATTCACAGCTGGGAGGTGGAGGTGGGAACCAAGAAGGCGTGGACTCTGGGCGTGGCCAAAGAGAGTTTAACCAGGAAGGGCAATGTGATAGTCAGCCCAGTGGGCGGGATTTGGGCGATAGGTTTGTGGAACGGGGAGCAGTATAGCGCTGGAACCGCCCCCCTGGGTACCCCTTTGCATTTGACGAGGAAACCCCAAAAGGTCAGGGTCAAACTGGACTGTGACAAGGGAGAGCTGTCCTTCTACGACTCCAGCGACATGTCACTCATTTATAGGTTCCATGACAGGTTCAGAGAGAAACTGTTCCCTTACTTCTCGCCCTGTCTCAACTCTGACGGCACTAACCCCGGAGCCCTGACCATCTGTCCTGAAAAGGTGTTGGTAACTCTGGCACCTGCACTCTGAGGAGAAATTCAGCAAACTATTTTCAGGAGGGACATTTTAACATTTTAACTTACTCTGTGAAAGATGATTATGAAAAAGTACCTCGCCATAATATAAAATGTTCCAAAACACTCCTAACGTCCTCATAATGCATACAAATCAGGGCTGGGGGAGAGCGATTTATTCATTCGTTAAAATAATGTAACGCAATTAACACAGTAGCTTTTTAGAGTGAATTACAAGAACTATAGTCTTAGTTTTAACCACGTACCTTTGTGACAGCAATTGTGAGTTAGTGATGCGAATTTTGGAGATACTGACAAGGATCTTTGAATCTTGTTCGGCAACATTTTATTATATTTTTTCAATTTCATTCTCCCGGGGGAAGGGTGTTAAATAGCTAATGCTGAATATGTCCACTATTGCAAACAGTTATCATATTCCAAATGTAGGACTCTTAAAGCATCTATTAAATCTATAAATTACAGTATGGCTAGAAAAAAGGCAAATAGTTTGACTGGGTGTTCGGTAAAGTCGTTCTTCATTTTTGCCGTGTTACAGTTGCATACTGTAGCTCTATGGAATTGAGCAAATTGAGCTCAAATGTATTTAATGTAAGAAAATAAAAAAGTAACTGGAAAAACATTTTTAACCCAAAAAATAAAAGCAATGTTAACAACACTGTATTGTATGCAAATACGAAATTGAATCGTATGAAAAGAAATATTCAAACATGGTAAAGGTTTATGCTTAAGTCAAATAATGGATTTTCACGTTTAATTTCTGACGTCAGCATGTTTAGAAAAAAAAGTTTAAAGTATAAGCACAAAGTTCACTAATGGTTCATATGGCCAGAACTGTGTCGTTTGTACTTTCATCAGATTTGATCCAACAACATTATTATAGTGCTGTCCCATTCCTATCAATCACTTACCAGGTGATTTCAATTAAGTGTGTGAGGGTCCAGGGTTTAGGGGTGACATTCGGATTGGGCCCTTAAACCTTTGTTGTTTATAATGTTGCTGCATATAATTGATGGGAATGACTACTCTGTAGCTTTGCTTACCGTTCACAAGATGTCATTATATTTTCTATTTAAGATATACTTCATTGTGCTTATTGCTTTATTTTTGTGATTCTATCACACATAAAAATTCGATTAATGGAGATTAATCATAGCAAATTGTGTGATTAATTAATTTATACAAATACAATAATCTTAATTTCCCGGCTTGTGTTTTTTTCATATTCCATTGTCATTAATCCATGGTTAAATATGACTATTTACATTAACAACAAAAATATTTAAACAATATATGGGATAGAGGATATCTTATATGGAACATTAATCACAGAGACATTATCCAAAATTTCATTCTGAGGTAATATCTGAGGCAATATTAGGTTTTTTTTGCAGTGTTGCAGGGATTTATAACTATTATATCTTTAACATTGATTTTTTTTAAGAACACTGTAGTTTTTGGCAAGGGATTTCAAAAAATGTGACAACCAACAACAAATTCCTGAAACAGTTACGTGAATCAATGATTTATTAATAAAGTCACATGCAAAAACCTCTGCTTCAATTTATTAATTACGGTGTCATTGAATTTGTTACTTCTTAGTGTCATTTTACTTTCTTGTGCTGCCTCTGAGTTTAAAGGTTTTCTTGAATCCAGTGAAATGTTTTTTTGCCAACATTTTAATGATTTTAATAATGTATGTAAAACATATTTTTTCCCCAAAAGACACATATACAAGACGCATCAACTTTCCATGTCCACAAACACATACCAACTAATCTATACAATTCCGTAGTCCATGAATATAATATAAATATATACATAAATGCATTAATTATATAATATCAACTTCCAATCTATAGACCCATTTTCTAGTGATCCAGTCGGCATGGTCAGTACAGTATAAGACTGAAGCCCACTTACCTCACTCTCAGGTAAGGTCAGTTCTGAACAGGCAGTAATGGTTGCTCTGCACTGAATACTTCAGGATAACATGTCCTGTTCTGTGTGATTTGAGGTTCTCACTGAACCTATGCTTCTGTGAAGCAGCCACAGCTACTGCAGGATCTGCCTAGACACCTACTGGAGCTACATAGTCGGTAACCTGTTGGCCTTCTCACTGTCAACCTGGCTCTGAGGAACATCATAGAGGTCTGTGTGAGGGAGAGGGGTTTTACAGTGGGGTCAGGCTTTTGTCGTTCTGTGTGTTTGTGTGTGGGGTCAGACCTCCATGAGACAGGAATACCCCAGTTCAGCCCTCTAGAACCCACCCGCTCTGCCTTGTTGTTTGTTGTGGTACTGCTAGCAAATGCTATTTGTCAAATGCTATGTCTGTTTTTCCTGCAATCCTGGGAAATTCCCAGAACCAGGAGAGTATATGCAGGACATTTAAAAGACTCCCAACAATGTATTAAAAACAGATCATTTATTGAATGTCGTCGTTTATATTTATTGAAAGTTGTGAAAACGTAGTTTAGTTTTTCTCAATAGTTTTTTTTGTAAGTGTGAAACTGTGTTTTTCTAATGTTCGTGTCAGTACCTCAGATGAGCTCATCCGTTTGCAGTCCAAACCAGTTAAGCAGGCACTTTTCAATTTCTGAGGCAAAACAAACATTACGCTCAGTATTGACACTCATTCTGTCTGCTGTATTTTTGACTCAATTCAAGACTCACTTACCAACAACATTGGTGTTCTGTCAGACAGCGTGAGAGCTCACCCAAAGACCCTCTGACCTACTGATACATGCTGTAGATCCTAGCTAGACCAACACTAAACATAAAGCAGGATCATTTCCAGCACCTGGAGGAAGCCGGCCAGCTTGCTGCCCTCTCGGATGAGGCGAAGACGTCCATAATGGCGCAGAAAATTGAAAACCTAGCAAAGAAGACGAACTCCCTGACCAACACCATTAGGGAGTCGGCCCTTTATAAAGGCAAGGGAGAAAGACACCCTTTATAAAGACACATTCTTAAAACATTAGGCCACTTTTTTCAGCCCAACGTGTTCCCTCTCCAGGCTTACAAGAGCATTCAAGCGGGAGGCATTCAAGTTTCAGACAAATGTCATCTGCTCTTAAGGTATAGAACAACTGTCATTGTGGCAATTATACACCACTGGAACCAGAGCCTGTATCGGGGGGCAGAGATGGTTGTGACCCGTCACCTGGGCAACCAGAGGGCCAAGGTCTGGGAAAAGAAGATGGAGGTGGTGGTGTTATAGGGTTTATAGATGCTCTGAGTTCAACACCCAGCCCGTTGACCATTGATGCCAACACTTCTTCACCCTGGCTCTCAGATGACCTTGACCAGCAGGGGCTTCAACAGAGAAGACCATCACATACCCAACAGCCCGGACAGCAGTGACATGTCCCTTATGGACGGGTGGGAGCACAGTAGCGGGACCTGGACCCATCTCCTTGTTAACCTGGAAGCACAGGAAGGTCTGAGTTTGCCTGGGCTACGACAGGGGAGAAGTGCCTCCTATGACCCAGCTGAGACGTCACACATCTATAAATTCTGGAACTGAGTTAGAAACGCTGTTGCCCTACTTTAGTCCCTGCGTAAGTGACAGCAGGTGCAATGCGGAGTCACAGAAGATATGACCTGAAAACGTCTCAGTGGTTGGTGGTGTGGTTGCATTTGGAGACGTCTACATAACAGCCAGCAAATACAGTGTCTCTGCTGATGCCCTTGAAAATCAACTTTGTAAGCTATGCAATGTTCTAAATGCTGTACGCTGTGTAAGCCTTGTAAAGGCTTATGAATTGCAATAACTACAATGTTTATGAATTAAACGTGTTAATAAATGCTCATAAACACAAAATGAAATACTTTCGTTTTTTAGTAGAATTATTTTCCAAATGAATGAGCACGATGGAAGACCTTTAAACAAATATTCATAAACGAGTTATCAATATGGTGTACAACGTCAACAACTAACCAGGTCAGCCAACAGAGGTGAAGTCTTATTTTAGTGCTCTATTCCTGAACTGATAATGCGTCAGTCATGTGACGCCATAAGATAATGTCCACGCTTGGGACACATATCAGACATTATTAGTTTATCCTGATATCCTCCCCATTGTAAATGCATCCAACCTTTGGCGCACTGTGTGGTCTGCTTCTTTTCTGTACGTGACTGTGGCCGTGTGTGTGTGTTCCTGTCTGAGCACGTTATACACTCAGGCATTTCAACCTCAGGCTTCTCTGCTCTACTTGGTTGGGAACAACAATAAATGCCTGCCTGGTCCTGATTTCACCACTGCCTCCAAACACAGGTTAGTTGTAGTTACACTTTACTCTGCTCGCGTTGTGGAACATCGGCTATTGTCAAACTAGATTTGAACCTGTCAGCTGTTGTGTGAGTTATCTCTGCCAATGTCAGTCCCTCAGTCTGCGCTTCTTTTATTCAGGTGGATTACCAGACGAAGGGGGTCTTGGGACTTTTTTGCTTTTGTTGGTCAGAGGTCAGTCAGTTTTGTGATTCGCATGAAGACAATTTTGACATTTCTTTCACCCGAGTTTGGTCTGACCACTGACTCTTCCTCTTTTCTTTTTGCTTCAGTTTTTTAAGTTCCTGTGAGATCAGATGGTCCGGATATCTGTCCATTGTCCAGGTGAGCTTCTCGGGCATTAGGAGAATGTTTGTACTTTTAAGAGCCCCTTTTGGCGCTTCCACATGTCTTAAACATGTAAAAGAGGTAGGCTTTCACCGTTTACTGGAATTGGTTTGACGCTGCTCTGGCTTTCACAGCTTCTGTCTGAGATGATCTGACGGCAAAGTGGAGAGGCCTATCACGCATTCGCTGGTGTGGAGCAGAATCTTCTGTGAACCAGACCACATGTTTATTTTTGTATGCACTGTAAAGTCATCCAGCCCTTCCACTAGGTGTGTACACCCTGGATGTTTGTGTGAGTACATGATCCTATTTTAGCACAGACCAGATTATAGAATCCGAGGTGCTCTGTGCCCTTGACAGAACTCCTCTCCTGAAACCAACGATGAAAGCCTACCTGCTCCTGCTGATGCTACTGCCTCGGTGCTCAGGTCAGTCACGGTTACACTACTTGACTTTGTACCTTCTCTAACGTCACTAACGCTGTAGCCAGTGATTTCGGTTAGCGCGTGTCAAACACATGATGTTCACTTGTTGCAGGTGGAGGTGTAGAGGAATTGGGTCTTGGGACTTTCTCTTTGGCATTTGACCTGTTGGCCAAAGGTAAGAGTACCAAGCGCATAACGTACTAGAACAATGTTGTGATGAGGGTATAGTGACAGGACCCTGGTTTCCTGGGTGCTACACTGGGAGTGTGATGAGATGATCTGGCTATGACTGTCTTCTCTGGTTTTGCCTGTATACATTTCACAGCGGAAGCCTTGCATAGACGGTGGATTTAGCATACCACTGCTGAGCATCTTCTGAAGCTCAGACGGGTGGAAGAGTTACTGAATTTGGCATGTACTGCAGTACGTTTTGAGTCAGGAACATGTGTGGAGAAATAGAAATGACTGTCTGCCTTCAGCAGTGTTGAAAGAATGTAATCTGTGGTAAACAGAGCCACTTTACACTTCTATTTTTATTTTTGCGTCATGAAAGCTGATCCTACCAGAAAAAAAAAGAAGAGGAATGGTTCCTATTACGGTCCTATTAGAAAGCCCCAAAAAATCCATTAAAATATATTTCTTTAAAAATCTAAAAAAAGAGATAAAAAGTTATGAGGTCATAACTAATTATGCAAGTACATCAACTTTGCCATTTCGTAAACCCCCATTCAATTCCAACAGTCGCAATAGTGACAATTTACAGTAAAATACATATTTTAGCAAAGAGAAGTTGTCCTTATTAGCTAATTAATATTAAATGGTGCAATATGAATTGATGTAAAGTGACTCACAGATTTCTAACACTGTAGGTATGTAAAAATATAAATACAAAAAACATAAAACTATATCCTGTACAAACTAGATTGTATCATGGGTAAAGCAACACAAATATTCTAAAATGTCCTCATGATCAAGGTGAGTATTTGTCTTTGCTACAAACATATATGTATTTATATCTTAACGCTGTTGGCCCAGTTTGCTTCACTGGAGCTGAGGTGCTGAGGTAGACCTGGTTTACTGTTAATAAGTATTTAGGTTCCTGCACCTGGAACAATAGTTGACAAATTGGTAGGTGTGAATATTTAAATAAATTGCAGAAGTTTATCTTATCCATATTGGGTATGACTTGTTGTTCCACTCGTCTGTAACTATCCTGGAGTTGAAGTGCATTTATATATCTGGTCTGTTTAGGCCTGGACACACTGGAGTATTGTTGACAGAAATTACTGACCAGATTTCTATTACATTGGGTGGAGCAACACACCCGGCTCTTACAGGTAATGGGTCAGGAAGGAGGTCTATTGTCCATTCAAATCATTCCTGGCAACACGTCCATTGTAGGAAGAGTTATTGGAGCTGGGCCAAATGTGTTAAACCACAGCACAACAAGTTTATGGATAAACCGATTAGCAGACCCAGGACTGAGGATATGTGCATAACAGTGTTCTGTGTGCAGTGAACTGCTGAATAGAAGTCACTGTTGTGTGATAAATACAGGCAAGTGGATAAGAGGGCAGAGATGTATTGGCAAAGAACTAGGAGTCCTAGGTGAACATGATATTGTCGAATACAGTCTTTTTGTTAGCCTGTTTTAGGGGCTGAGCTTTTTCCCGAAACATGAATATCTTAAGCTGCCTAATAAAGCAGCATTTATTTCTGTATGTTTACCTGGACAGACCCTTCTGGCGTGCAGATGGTTGTAACATGGGGATATGACATGGGGTTATAAAGCCTTTGTTATGAGGGTAGAATAAAAGGAGGGCATCCTTAGGGTTATGAATGGCCTATCATTTGCATAGTGGGTTGGCTGCTAAAATATTCAAAACAAATGGGTTAACACAGCTTTGTCATTGACATAACAAGTATCAATGGTCATATTGACATGAACAATGTCTCCTACATCACAAATGGCAGCATTTCGTAATCTGTCCTGTATGTTACCCAAGTCTCTCTGGTTTGTAGTCAAGAGAAAGTTACCCATTGTAAGTGGGAAGTTGGTGACTTTCCAAAAGAAGTTAAGGAGTGTTTGTATTGTAAATGTATTCAACCCTTGGTCCGAGTGGATTACGCCTGGTCTGTTTGTGTTCCTGTCAGCTGGCTGAGTACACAACGCCACGTATAAAATCCCAGGCGCTCTCTGCCCCTGGAACACTCAAACATTTACCTCTCTGTTGCTATTCAACTGCTCTATTGAAACCGACAATGAAAGCCTACTTGGTCCTGCTGCTGCTGCTTCCTCTTTGCACAGGTTAGTCAAACGTCCTGACTGGTTGTTAGGGTTTCTTCTGGAACACGCATGTCATTGACAAATAGTTCAGGTGAGAACACTTGAATTTCAAAACAAAATTCGCCACGGCGAGTTTTTGCGAATTCCTGTGTGAGACTTCTAGTTAAGACAAAATTTAATAACATGAACAATACTATTTAATATACTAATATTACTAAAATATTACTTTTAATTTTGCATGAGCAATGTTTCCAGGATGGGGCTCATATTTGCTATCTGAAATCAGGCCAAATGTCAGGAAAGTTTAGGACAAGGCTTCCTAAAAGATTCCGGCATAAAGAAAACAGAAACCACTGTTTAATACAACAACACTTTGTGGCTACCTGAGAAAAAACATGTACTCCCAGTTCTAAAAAGCAGGCATAAAGTATTTCTCCTCACATTTGTAAGTAAGAAGACAGCTGGGGGTTGTGACTCCTGGTTTGGGAAAATGTGTTATAGGACTATTATTTCCTCCTTCAATCTAGATACATAGTGAAATACTGAATTCAGTCTTTAAGTAAGCCTAGATAGAAAACAAGCGCATCAAAATAATTTGCATTTGGACAGCAGTCTTTTTTGAATGGGTAGACTCCTTTTACTGATGTAAATGCACAGGATTTTTCTTTCGGCATTTTCTAGTCATCAAGGATAACCCTCTTTCCTTTCCTTCCTTCCTTCCTTCCTTCTTTACTTGTCACAGCGGACCATTATATTGAGTGTTATGGTGAAGACTTCTTAATGCTGAGGCACCAGCTCCTTAAGTGCTCAAGCAAAACAGAGCAGGCCTGCTACACACGGAGTGAGTATAAAAGTCCTTTCTTAGACAAGGGTTTCACAATCCCTGTGTCCACAATTTCTGATAAACACTATCCTTGACTTCATCTCCCATCATGTGTACCTAACATGATTTGAGGCAACAGAGTCGGACCACCAAAGGATTTGTCCACAGCAACATTTTAGGGACAGCCCAGGAACACGTGGGAATGATCGGCAATACGGATTCATAACACAGTGGATTTTGTTTTGTGGAACGTTCGAAGCACACTGAATAAGCCATTCAAAACTACAAACCAAATCCTTTTCCGAATCCGCCGAGAAAATCCTCGATCCTTCGGTGTTGCTGATTTCTCTACTCTCTTCTGCAGAGTCTGGGGAAAAAGGTTGCGCTAGGCTGGAGTTCTGCTCTCGACCCGGCTGGACATGTTGCTATCAGAACCTCTGCAATGCCTAGACCTGGTTCCAGGGGCCACGGAGTGGGTGTGGCCCAAGGAATGCAGAGGTGGGAGAACACAGCAGAGGGCGGAATGATCTGTGATATCAGCCAACAACTTCACATATACTCTATGCACTGTAGCAATTTCTGATTAAATGTTTTTTCTAAGTAACTACACCTATGCAGTATGTATATATATATATATATATATATACATATATATATAATCTTGATTTGATGTAAAGTCAAACAAAATAAAGTCTTTCAGTTTCTCTCACCAATCCCGTGTCAAAAATCAAGTCTGTGTTTTCTCACGCAAGCGTAGAAAGTTATTTGTTGAACGTGTTACGAATCACCTCTTACACCTTTCACGGTGGCACTCATCTTCAGCCGAAGGGTGCCGTTCAGTCTGTTGGTCTGTTTACATGTATGGTAGTCAGTCATGAGAGACAGACACAGTTTAAATCGGCTAGGAAACACTGTGACCTAGATAACCACTACACAGGGGTATACAAATACAGATGCGCACGGACTGAGCAGCGTGCATCACCGGGGTTCAGCTCGCTCACGACTGACAAGCTCAAGGGACAGAGATGTTTGAGAAAGGATTGAAAATAAACTTTGCCAAGGTCAAAGAAACCCCTGATGTTCCAAAATACACAACCGTGATTAAAACAAACGAATGGCATGCTGGAATCGGTGACATGGAACAGCTGAAAAATACCCAAACGTAACGTCTTTTCTCTGTTTTCATTTGTTTTATTTCAATTTTTTTTTTTTTTATCTTCAGTATTTTTTCTTTCCATTGACAGGAATGCGTGAGTGACAGAATGGCAGAAACGTTGTCCGCATGAAACATTTCTTTTCCCCGTCAGTCACATCATTTGCATCGTCAGCGTCTCCCACATCAAGTCATGTTTGGAATATCACAGGTTGTACATGTATAAACCCCCGCCCCCTCCCACGTCCTGACACAACGATTGGGCGGCTGCAGAGTTGTGTCGGTAGAGCCCTCCCGTTGACGCCCCGCCCATCCGCAGCTTCCCAGGACACATACATTCACAGGGCCGATGTTTCAGACAGGCTCTAGGGGATTTGTGTTTCAACCCGTCCCCTCGTTTCCCTTTCCGTGATTTGAATACTAGCCGGTCTAACTAAAAACAAACGGGATTCCATACAAGCTCTTCGAAAGAAAAAGATCCCCTAAAAAGATTCATGATTACATGGACAGAATCTCAGATCCTCGTCAAGGCCCAGTGTAGGATGCAATGGGATCCACGTTTTCACACACCTATTTAACTATCAAAAGTTTCCTCTCTTAAAAAAACCCCAAACAAAACCCTGCATCACCTCAACCCTTGATATGGATGCTGTAGCAAGGCAATTCTCAGAGCAACATTCAAAGGACATATCTGCCATAGGCCTCCGGTTGGAAGGCCACTCCCTAGCCAATGGGGCGAGGTTGGAGGCCATGAACACACTTCAATGACAAACTAAGCCAGGCCTCCAGAGAGGCTAAAGGCGGAGGCCCTATCGAAGCCGGTTCACCGTCCCAACGTGACAACCTCCAAACAGTCGGCACCATGGTTTATGAGAAGTCAAACCTCCAGGAAAATACAGTACTGTACAGGCCTGGTCTGTGGATGAGCTGGAGGAGTGCACCCCCTAGTGGTGTTGGACAGCACTGGTTCATAGTGGATCTACTTCTCAAGATGAAAAAACAACAAACAGATATATACACACAGGCATACCATATATACATAAAGTAACCACACCTGAATGTACAAATTGGACACGGATGAGGACAAAAATGTATTGAGACCAGATTCCCCCGTCCCCACGTAAAAATAATTATTGAGACCAGACACCCCGAACTTCTGATAAAAAACAGGTTAGTAGACATCTGGATACACTCCAAGTATCCAAGGGTGGATCTATGACCGGATGGACACCGGTCCTAGAGTACCCGGGTACTATAAATATTAGACCAGGTGAACAAAAAAGTTTAGTTCCATGCACTCAGAAGCAGACAATTCTGGGAAGAAAGCCCAAGTTCACTATGACGAACGGACCGAGCGACCGGACAAAACAACGGTAAAGCATCCCCGCGCAGCAACGTTCATTTAGCCCAAAAAAGGTCAGGAAATTTGAACGCGTAAAGAAAGAGGTTCTTTGTGGGCCAGCTAGAAGTCAACATATTTGAGGCTTTAGAACAGCATTGGAAAACCTTGTGCTTCCACTGATGACAACAAAATCTTCACCATAAACCTGGCCAATGTTACCACATCAGTACTTCTTCTACACAGATCCCGAGTCATCTCTCTGACGGAGAGGACGTAGAACATGCTTCCCCTACACCACATGCCAAATTACAGTCCTCCCTCTTCCTCTGCAGGACGAACACAAACATTATTTAATATTTCGCAACTAGCGAGAATTTCCTTTTCCGTGCATCGCCACATACAGTATTAGTCATCCATATCACTTTAATTTGTCGACAATCGCCTTTGTCATTGAAAGCCTCCACATTCCCTAGACGTCAACAACAGGGCCAGCTCTAACCTTTTGGAGGCCATATGCTAAATTTAATTTGGCTTCCTAGCGGTTGGGGCCCCCTAATGGGTCAGGGCCCTTATGTCGCTTATGCCTAGAACCGGCCCTGGTCGACAGACAGTGAAAATGCATTTCTCTCCTTCACTTCCGGATAAATAACCTGCGCAGCCTTTCGTTATATCATTCATAGTCCATCTCTGTGGAAACGAACCATCCTGGGGGGGTGGCTTCGCCTCCCCCTGCTGGCTGGGGGATTGTGTGAGCGTGATCCAGTCCTGAGTTCATGCTGAAATGACATAGTGGTGGGGGTGGGGCACACCCTCTTCCGGAATGATGCAAACTTGTAAACGGCGACTCTTAAGTCCTTAACCCTCTTAAGACTCTTTCCTTTTTTCTTGTCTTCTGCATTCTTTTTGTCTGTTCACCTTAAAACAT
>JACXGK010001013.1:28799-50938 GCA_016801125.1 Novumbra hubbsi
TAACGTGAGACTGGATGATGTTCGGGGAATGGGGGGTTGGGTTAAATCGAGATTGGATAGATAATGTTCAGAGGTGGATGTTAAAGAAAGACTAGAACGATTATGGTGGAGAAGCTTATTGCCATGGAGACACAGTCTTCAGGCATGTCAGTCTTCACACACACACCTGTCTGATATGGAGAACTGCTGCATGCATAACCGTTTGCCTCGCGGTGGGTTTCTGTAGGGTGTCTGATTAATCAATGAGGATTGTGTGAGTACAATTTTGTATGGCAACAAAGCTACATGTTGTATGATCAGTATTGACAAAAGGCTGGACTGTAGATAAGCATTTGCCAGAGGTACCAGCCTGGCTTTACCAGGCCCCGGGCTCTCAGAGCACTATACACTACAGTTGAAACCTATTAGGTAATACTTGGTATCAAGTACTGTATCATAATATTATATATGTGGATATGATCCAGCATGCGTCTCTGATCCCGGAGTGTAAAGATTTTTTTGGTTTGTGTGTGTGTTGTAGTGTATTGTGCCAGTTTTAGTGTGTGTTTGTGAACCTCTCATCTGCAGATTTGACCCCATGACAGAACAACCACTATCTCCTTAGACATGCATGACTGTCATGACTGTCCACTGACAGCGTATAAAAACGAAAACATAAGCCACTATTATCACAGCCTCATCTCAACCTGCATTCTTAACCAATGTACACATAGACTTCAAAACAAAAATGAAAAGATCATGAAAAGAAACTACAAAGAAAAACAACAAAGAAAAACCTGAACCGATATTGAACCCTGCATTGCTCCACCTGAGAACTGCAGTGACATCCCGGTGCCTCCAGAGGGGAGTGTTGAGCAGGAGCTAGAGCATCAGAACGGAAGCTCTTTAGGAGGGTGGGGTAAACGGACGGCCCTCATCGCTAGGGGTGGCCGTGTCGTCGCTGGGGTCCAAGCTGTCCTTGGGGCTCAGCGTGCTGTCGGATGGGGGCGGGGTGGAATCCAGGCGGGGCGGGGTCAGCTCGCAGGGGGGAGGGGTTTCTGGAGAGCTCTCCTGCCGCCCGTTGGTCGTGGGCTTGGTTGGCGTGGGGGGAGGCGTGACGACCGTCACGACCCCGCAGGGTGCGGCCGCGGGGTCGGAGGTCAGGTCGAGGACGGTGGGCGGGGTGGGCACCGCCGGGAGGGCTGGGCGGGGGGCGGAGTTTTGCAGGAGCCCCTCCCCCAGAGCCAGAGACGAGTCGCTCGGGACCAAGGCGGAGGTCTTCTCCACCAGGCGCCACTGAATGACGCTGGTGTCCTTCCCACCCGTGGACAACAGGTGGCTGTCGTTGTGCAGGAAGGTGACGTTGGTCACATGACTACTGTGGGCGCTGTATTTGTGGCTCGGCGCCTGTGGCGGCAGAAAGCACGGGTCAGCGCGTTGCGGAACAATCTGGGGTCAATCTGGGGTCAACGGGAACCAGCTCACCTTGGGTCGGGAGCAGGGGTACTGGAACAGGTGCACTTTGCAGAAGTCGTCAGCCAGAGCGATCACCTTCCGGTTGTGGGATCTGATCAGCGCGTTGATGTCTGTGCCATCGGAACCCTCAGGCCACACTCCTGGAAGGCACACACACACACACACACACATTTTGACACTATCAAGGAGAAACTGAGTGAACAGTGAAGCTTCAGAGAAAGACAATGTCATCTGTAGACAATATATTTGGACTGCCTGCCGAAAAGCCCTCTAGGGTGCCATCCTCTGAATAAAACCATTACAAATCCGTACCACCAGGGGGCAGAGAAGCACAATGACAGACTGTATATGTCTTAGATCTCTGCATACACACTGACAACCCCGAAAACCTTCACCATCTTACCTGTCTCACACAGGTGTTTGAACTAACACACATGTACGGAAATACTGACCACTTATTACAAAATCACTATTTTAGAGGGGTCCTATCAGTTTTAGCCTTGGAAAAGGGACATTTTCTACTGGCTGACTATTGTGGAAAGTCAAGTTAAATATGTTTTCCGGCCTTATAAAGAGCTGGCATATGTGGAGCTGTGGTGGGGCTTCATCATTCTAGGTTTAAGTGCCGAGGGGGACTGTCGATACCAAAAGTGGTAGTAATTGCAGGAGCCAGATGTGCGAAGCTGTTAAAGACAAAAATACTTGCAGCTGTAATTGAAGCATTGACCGAGAGTGGTGAATACCTGTCCGACCGATACATATTTACCAATGAATCGTCTTTCAATAAACAATATTTTGCACCTGTTCAATGTTTTCTACGGCGTCAGAAGAGGATCCCAATTTCATCCGTTCTCACATCCTGACTCTCACCCAAACACCGGTGGGTTTTATTAGGACCCACCGACGTCAGCGAGGTCCTCACATAAACACAATAGAGGAGGACGACAAGTGTCCCTCTACACAGCCCCTGTGGACACTAACCGAAGACGTGGTAGCCCAGCACACAAGTGTAGGTAGCCCAGTCGATGTCCTTGCACTCGGAGCGGTTGCGGATGTACTTGCAGCCGTTTGGAATGTCCCCTGGAAGAAGAGGCAGGTCAGGACACCTGAATAACACCAATTGACACGGCTCCGCTGTTTAAAAAGTGAACGAAGAAAACGGCTCTCGATGTCTCTGCAACGCCACGCGAGGTTTTCGATCGGAGGGAGACAGCGCTGAAATCTGATGGTTTACTGTTGACTCACAGTAGAGGATCTCGTAGTCCCCGGAGTTGGACATGATGAACTTGTTGTCGGGGGACCAGTCAAGGTGTGTGATGTAACTGGAATGACCCTGTTGATGGGATGACGGGTTTAGTGGCTTTTTACCGACAGCTCATTCACTTCACACTGCCGCAACGGAGTCACGGCCAAAGGTATCATGAATCTGCGGTACTATTAACTTCATATGGCATATAGGAACGTTTGCCTTCACGACTCAAAAGCTCAGGAGTCTGAGAACTTCCCCCGTCCTCGGAGCAGATTTCAATCCCAGCCCTTGTATGTGTGTGTTTGGTTTGTGCAGATGTGTTGGTCAGGGAGGGAATCTCTTTGCCAATCTTGGCACATGGTTTCATAACCTTCAAGTCTGCTGGCTCTCTAAAAAAAGACAAACCCATGCATGCAAACACACAAACACATGAACAGGAATGTCTACTAGCTAAGGCTAGATAAGCACAGCTTCTAAGCGTCCTTTCTCACACAAATCAGAATAATCTGCTGTATTTAGCTAACAGGGAGACAAGTATACAGATCCCCATAGACATGGATAAGCATATACACTTCTTCATATAACAGATCCCCATAGACATGGATAAGCATATACACTTCTTCATATAACAGATCCCCATAGACATGGATAACCATATACACTTCTTAATATAACAGATCCCCATAGATATGGATAACCATATACACTTCTTCATATAACAGATCCCCATAGATATGGATAACCATATACACTTCTTCAGATCCCCATAGACATGGATAACCATATACACTTATTCATATAACAGATCCCCATAGACATGGATAACCATATACACTTCTTCATATAACAAACTGGGCATTTATTCTTTTGAGTCCCCTACTGCAACTTCTGTTGCTCTACTCTGGAATTGAGTGTTGCTCTACTCTGGAATTGAGCTTTGCTCAGACAGGGAGCCCAGCTGTCTGCCAACGGCAATAAAACCTCAAACCAACATTCCCACAACGTCTTCCTATCCTCTGGAGCCCTGGGCCTTTCAACATCACCGAAACAACCAATGAGAAGCCCGCTTTAATACTCCCTCATGCAATCGCAAGCTTGTCTGTCAGCCAGCTAACATGTGACTGCTATGTACTTTTGCACTGATCTGGCGTGAAACTACCCAGCAGACCTACGGCACATGGAGGGAAGAATAAGTCGACAGACAACGAGTGAAGTGTATGAAACAAGGAAACACGTGAGAGGGGACAACGTCCCATAGACGGGCCGACAAAAACAAACAGAAATTAAAGAACCAAGAAAGACAAGACCACTGACAGAGGCAACATACATGGAGAACACGGTATGAGTCTCCCGGGATACCACGCATTGCAGCGCACACACACACACCAAAACATATACATACTGGATCGCTTAGATAAGGTGAAGGTAAAGGGCTTTCAATGAGCTGTCCTCCTATTCCTCTAAGAACAGGCTCACTGACTCAGGTCTACTGTGAGGCTGCCTTCAACCACAATAGTCTTGACATATGGAACAGCCCGCCAGAAAAAATGGACATTTTAAAGAAGGATACGGGATACTCATTATGACTATTACCATGGTATTATTCTGCACCTTATGTATGTTCATATATATGAATATATATATATATATATGCACGTATACTCACAATGCACTTTCCAAATCGGGTGTACTTGCGGCCCTTCTCCGACACGGTGTAGAGGTAAATGAAGTTGTCATGTGATCCCACTGCCAGCAGGGTTCCATCTGAGAGAACCAGGGGAAAAGGATTGTGGGAAAATCTGCTTTTATCCTTCGACCCATAACAATTCATCCCTGGCTCCGTTTCTCCGTCAAATGGGAGTACATGGCCAGAATAGGCTTCAAGAAAGGCTTCACCCACCGATGGAGAAGCGCATGACCGACAGCTGCTCGTTGCCGTCTGTGTGGATTGCTATCAAGTCCCTGGTCTCGGCGTCCAGAGCGTACCACCTGGGACCCGGGGAAGAGGGGAAAGAACCACCCAGGACTCATCAGAATGGACTATTCCAACACAGGGGTAATATGCGAGAAGTATGACTGACAGCGCCTGCTGTGGTTGGGAAGTTAAAGCGTAGCTTAGCAGAACTTACTTTCCTGAGTGAGTTCCGATGGCCACAACCGCACCGCTAGGGTGGAAGTCAGCGCAGTGGCCATGCTCCTGAAAGCAACAAGCACCGGGGGGAGAATCAAATCAAACACATTCATCTGGCGGAAAGTGCTAAGAACCCCTCGTTTGCATGCCTTGGTCCTTAACGAAAAACCTGCATCCGCAGACACGGACGAAAACGGACTGTGGGCGAGCGAGCGTCTTACGTCCAGGAGCCTGGTCCATTCCAGCGAGTGGTCCGCGGCGTTCCACAAGCACACCTGCCGGTCCTGGCCACAGGTTAGGAACAAGTCCTTGAAGGGGTGCGAGGCCAGCCCCCACAGCTCGTCCGTGTGACCCTAGGAAAAATAGGTCAGAGGTTAGAAAAGAACCCTGTTATATGTAGTTATTCAGTCCAAGTGACATCCCTCTGAGAATGCCGATCATTACGTTGTCCCATTTTTCAGGATGACAGGATTAAAGCCCTGCAAGCAACATGTTATAACCACTGAACCATTGGAAAACCACCACAGTGCTGGGAGGCGGGGCTCTGATACAACTCTCCAATTGGAGGATAAGTACCATCACCTGTCAGTTTGCTAGTGATGGCCGCAAATTTGTACTGTTACACCAAGATATTATTTCAGACCCTACATGGTTGTACGCTTTGGACAATATTGTAATCCTGTTCTGTGCCGGTCAGCTATAGGTGCAATAAATGGCTTGTTCTCCAGCTTGTTTTGTATTTTATTTTTTGAATTCATTTCCATGGAAAATAATGGAAATTTGGAAAATCAAATAGCTATATACAGTGCTTCGGAAAGTATTCACAGCCCTTTATCTTCTTGGTTGTGTTATAGACCATCAATCTATCTTCAGGTTACGCCACAAATGTTCAATGGTGTTCAAGTCTGTGCTTTGGTTGGGCTGTTGAAGAACATTTCCATAGTTGTCTTGAAGGTACTCCAGGGTTGTCCTTGCTTTGTGCTTTGTGTCATTGCCGTGCTGAAACATCCAATCTGAGGTTCCGTGTGCTCTGGATCAGGTTTTTATCAAGGATATCTCTACATTTTGCTCTCTTCATACTTCCCTCAATCCTCACCAGTCCCCACCTCTAAAAAGCATCCCCAAAGCATGATGCTCCTACCACCATGCTCCACCGTAAGGATGGCATTAACCAGGTGATAAATAATACCTTGTTTTCACCAGACATAGCACTTGGATTCAGAGCTAATAGTTAAAACGTTGGTCTCATCAGACCAAATAATATTTTTCCTCATGCTCTTAGTCATTCAAGCAGCATATCATATGCCTTCTACTCAGAACTTCAATCTAGACACTCAATAATTAAGGCCGGACGGATGTGACCGAGTGCTGCAGAGATAGTCTCCTTCTACGAGGTTCTCCAACCTCTGCAGATATACTCTACCATCAGTTAGAGCGGCAATCGTTTCTTTGGTTGTTAAGAGTGGCAATTGGTTCCCTTACCAAGCCCCTTTGTGCCTGGTAATGAAAGTACCGGGGTAAAATCGTATTCTGAGGCCCCAGACAATTTCCAGCACTACTGCTTATAAAGCTTTCAAATCACATGAAAGGAATACAATGCAGATCTGTGGAAAATAGCAGCATTTCTTCCATTCTCCTCTGCCCCACAGAGAGGACATCATTGGGAAGCATGTTGAGAGGGGCTGACACTGTCTTTCATACAACAGAGCTGGCATGGAAGGTCCCTGCAGACTAAATGCCTATAGTCATTTAGTTTGCCCCGCTCAAACGTCTGAGAAAAAACACTCATGGTTCAAATGTTCCAAGCCCAGGGAGGGGTGACATTCAGTCAGGCCGCACAAAGAGAGATAGAGGGAGAGATATAGAGAGATGTAGAAAGATGGAGAGCAATAGAAACATCTCACCTGCACTTCTACCTGGAAGCCATCATTAAACGTCCCCCTTAAGATGAAATTGCGTGACGTGCCTACCAGGACCTGGTCCCCCTTTCCCTCGGCCACAGCACGAATGGTTCCGTACTGATCAGGGACCTGCCACGTCAAATGATACATTGAGGTCTCCAAACCACTCAACATTTGTTTACATTTATCATGACATTGAACCTGACATTTACTGTATTTGATGGTGTTTATATGCCATATCCATTAGACTGTCTGTCTTCATCATATGGCTGTCTGCCTTCATCATATGGCTGTTATACATGTTTGCCTGTGAATGTGACTGACTGTCTGTCTGTGGCACATGTCTGTGACTCTGGTACGTGGCTGTGACTGTGTGTCTGTGGTACGTGGCTGTGACTGTGTGTCTGTGGTACGTGGCTGTGACGGTGTGTCTGTGGTACGTGGCTGTGTGTCTGAGGTACGTGGCTGTGACGGTGGCTGTGACTGTGTGTCTGTGGTACGTGGCTGTGACTGTGTGTCTGTGGTACGTGGCTGTGACGGTGTGTCTGTGGTACGTGGCTGTGTGTCTGAGGTACGTGGCTGTGACGGTGGTACGTGGCTGTGACGGTGTGTCTGTGGTACGTGGCTGTGTGTCTGTGGCTGTGTGTCTGTCTTTTCTGCACCTCTATGTCTCTCTCTGGGTTCAGGTTGTGGTCCCACAGGATGATCTTGTGGTCCTTTCCCCCGCCCGTCAGAAGGGTCCCATTCCTCATCTGACACAGGGTGAACACACTGCCATCGTGGGCCTTGATCTGGCGACTGATCTGGTAGGCACCTACCACAGGGGCTGAGCCCGAGGGAGGAGAAAGGAGAACGAGCGGGAAGAAGGGAGGGAGGCCTTATAGCAGATCACAGCGAGAGAATTCTGGGAAGAGGATACCACAAATGCTTGACACGATACAGCCAGCTCTGGTTGCTCTCTCAGGGTGTGTGTGTGTGTGTGTGTGTGCGGGGAGGGGGGGTGCCTGTGTGGTTAAAACAGATGGTTGCGGAAAGCTGCGATGAGTGTTTGCACGTCTGCGCTTGTGTTTCTAGGGTGGAAGTGTCTGCATTCTCCACATTCTAGCAGATCAAAATGACCCGCGCCATTAAAGTATCAACGGCTGCCGATGTACCAACAAGACGGAGAAACATTTCTCAAGGCCAGTTACACTGGTTACAAGGCCAGTAATACCGAGTGGCCGAGGAGGGATAGATAAGTGTTCCTGTCTCTCACACACTGCCATGGCCCTAATCCCTCCAGGGCAAAGACTTATGTTGACACACACACACAACTAGGGGTATCGCTAATAACACTCATACAGTATACAGTATGCAATAATTCAAGATGACAACTAATCAAGTTATTTTATTTAAAAGAAAGCAAATATCGCTGCTTTCTGAAAACGCCTGGTAGTGAATAGCCTGTAAAACTGGAAGCCGCGGAC
This sequence comes from Novumbra hubbsi, assembly GCA_016801125.1. Lineage (NCBI taxonomy): Eukaryota > Metazoa > Chordata > Actinopteri > Esociformes > Umbridae > Novumbra > Novumbra hubbsi. The sequence continues at coordinate 37,002 of JACXGK010001013.1, forward strand.
ATTCGCTTTGTATTACATCTGATATAATTCACTTCCAGACAGGCGCAAGAGTTACGCAACTAACTGAAGGTACAGTAACTATTAGCTCCTTCAGTTGTGGTCGAAGCTATTTCCTAGCTAGTCAGCTCCTATAGCTTACATTACATCGATTTCCTTTTTGGTCACGACGAGGCAACAAGCTCACATCGCTAACTGAAACCATACCGCGCCATGCGTCTGATGTATACGTGATTGGACAATTCCCAACAGTTTTGCAGCTGTGACAGACAACCAAGATCGCATTGATACGCTTCAAAACCTTTGAGTGTGTTTTGGATATTTTTCCAGGACCACTAGGATCGTCCTGTACGTCCTGCAACACCGTCACGATAAATAGAAGCCTAGAGGCAGTTCATTCTCATCTACAAGGAGTTTTGCTTAAAATCTAATAATTTGAGTTACGCCACAAGGGGGCACCCGGGGTCAGGCCAGTCTCCGTGGAGAAACCAGGGCAGGTATACAGAGATTAACAGTTTATCCCTGGCGTCAGGCCCAAGCTCCGCTCATCCAGTTCCTCAGCATGCCAACCAAAACTAGAACTGCTCCAACCCCCCACCCCCTCCCTCACACAGGCACTCTGGCCTGCCAACACTCACGCCTACGCTCCTCATCTCTCCCCCTCCCCCCTTGCTTCTCTTTCACGGCTGTTTTGTTCTCGGTTTAACCATCTCTTGCTGTCCTCTGTGTCCCTGAGAATCACAGCAGAGCTTAACTTCTTGTATCGGTCACGCATCGACACACCGCTACATAAGCCTTCGCTATCTCACGCCGTGGCTCAGCCTGGCTTATGACTGTCCAAAGGCTTGGAGTTTGTTGCGGAGACTTTGTTAGGTGTTAACTGAAGTAAAGGTTAGGGGGTTGATTTAGAGATGTGTTGTGCGTCGTAATATGGTACAGTAACGAGATGGAACTAGAGACTGTGTGTGGTGTTAAGGCACAGTAAAGAAGTGGACCTAGAGTCTGTGAGTGGTGTTAAGGTACTGTGTTTGAAGTATGATAGTGAACCTTTTGGCCCTTTTCCTGGGGCGGGCTCCACTGTGCTCCTGGTCCAAATCAGCATGATGCCCCCAGAGTCTCCCGTCAGGATGTCCCCGTTGTTCAGGAAGGCCAGACACTGAATAAACTTGGGCTTTTCATATTTCTACGAGGAGATACATTTGAGATTTAACGTTAACGTGTGTTTTGGAAGACTAGCTATAGACAGCTTTTACCGTAGGCATGAGACGGATACATCTTTTTCTGACATCACAACAATACTGACAGCAGCCGTGCCTGTGCATGGCTGTGCCTGTGCAGGGCTGTGCCTGTGCATGGCTGTGCATGGCTGTGCCTGTGCCTGTGCATGGCTGTGCCTGTGCCTGTGCATGGCTGTGCCTGTGCCTGTGCATGGCTGTGCCTGTGCATGGCTGTCACTATGATTTTACCCTTTGGACATTTGGTCACATTTCAATGTGCTACTACTGCTAAGTACTGATAACATGCAACGTACTGTACTTTTTAAAAGTAGTAAAAGATGTTCTCACCCCAAAGATGCCCTGCTTGCGTGCCAGCGAGGTGCCAGCCCAGGTCCAGAAGAAGATGTGCGACTTGCCACAAGTTACTATGGTGTTGGCATCAGTAGGGTGGAACTCCACCGCCAGAACCACCTCGTTTGTAGACTGACGAAACAGATTGTATCCCGTTAAAAAGAAGATTCATATTCTATCCAAGCAATCAAAGGGAACGGCTTTAGAACATAATTACACAATAAAAAACACCTCTGGTCTCTCTGACCTTGATTTCAGCAATCTTGGATTTCTTCTGCCAGTCCCAGACAGTCAACATATGATCATTACAATCATCGATCACCGCCAGGTGTGTACCTGAATCCTGTAGGATAAACAGCGGTAAAGAGTGTATTCATGTCAGATCTTAATATCAATCAGCTAGAAAATAGGAAAATTAATCTATTTTAAGCTGCTAATGTCTGGTCAAAAGAGTCCAGACATTAATGAACAAATTGCATGAAAAGTTACACAGCTGCCCAGGATCACTTCAAATCCTCTAATAGGTAAGCCGTTATCTACATTAAGCACTATAATATCCGTGGAGGCATAAGGATGTTAATACCCCCTCATTCAAGCTTTACTATTCTTTTATGGAGCAAATCCATTGCCCTGTTAGACCTTTGACAACATAAGAGGATAATGATTCACTTAAGCCAGAATTGGCTCTTGTTTGTGTGGGAGAGCAATTGTGCTTGTTTGTGTGGATATAGGTCGGGGAGGGAATTTGTGCCTGTATGTCCACTGGTAAACAAACCAGGCAGTAAAAGTACTGTTCCGGAATGTGCTAACTGTGGGCAGAGAGAGAGAATAGGAACTACCGCTGGTTAGAGAGTCTATGGGGTATTCACCACCACAACGACACAATGAGTCCCAAAATGCAGCATCTGGAGCTCCCTCTGTAATCAGCCCCAGAGCTCCTCAAGCGGACCCTCAATTCCTGGTTGACTTTCCCGCAACGCTACCGTTCATTCCATCGGCACGTCCCGGGTGACACGCTTGGACGGAATACCCACCGCTTTAGAGAAGGCCAGGGAGCCCACGCCCCTCTCGAAGGTTCCCAGGCCGAGGACCTGCAGCGTGGACAGACTGACCGAGTCCCAAACCCTCACGTGGGGCTGCAGCGGCTGGAAGTGGAGAAAAGGGAAAACGTCGTCAGACCAGCACCCTCTCCAATTGTCCACCCCTCTGTAAGCACTGACAGATAAACGAGCTGGATGAAGTCCCACCCACTGCTTTATCAATCACATCCTCTAAGATCAGTGGCTATAGGGGAAAGGGGTGAGTAGAGCCATTTTAAAGCAGTAAGTGGTGCCGCTTATGGCTGACTGGAAAGCATATCCTCTTTTACAAAGTAATTCCAGTTTGACATGTTTGGAACCCCCAAGCTTATACACAATGAGTTGCATTAGCACACAAATTGGGACTATGAGAAAGTACAGAGCACCTGTGTCTGTAAGGACCACCACGCAGCAGACATGAACGAGCCTGGTTGTGCAAACAAGCAGAAACATAGAACAGGAGAAAAGGGGGATTTTATCGTAAAAGTCTGACAGAAAAAGACATGTATTTGGTAGGCCTGAATGGGTCCCATTTGAGCTCTGTAAATGGGAAAGTGCACACGTGCACTATGGGAAAGAAAACCACTCATGCTCGTCTGAAAACAGGTTGAACAAACACGAAATGAAACGCTGACGAACATATAATTAAATGATTAAGATAGCAGTAAGCGTGGAGGAGGGGGGGGTGAGGAACGGCTGATGAGGTGGAAGAGTGACTCACCCGCCCGTCCTTGTCAACCCCGGCGATCTGTCCCGTGGCAATGCGGATCTTGTCAGGGTGCACGGCCAGGCTATCGAGAGAAAGAGGGGATAATGTGTGAAATTTATACCCACGTTATATACAGCAAGAGACTGAGAAATACAAGACATCAAAAAACGTGCGCCAATCATGTTTCAGGCCTTCGTTTTGGGGAAACTACCTACACGCTGAAAACCCCCAGTCAGTATCAAGCGGTGGTAAGTCATTATATCCACTCCATCCCACTCACAAATGCTCGTTCAACTCACTCTCCTTTCTTTCTCACAGACAGAAAAGACTTCCATCTATTTGCATAGTGTGTTTATCTTATGAAGCCTCCGTGAGGACGGAACCCGGAGATGGTTCAGATGCATGTGTCAGTTACAGAGCAGTTATTGGCGGAACAAAGCGTGTTTGCTTAATCCGCATGAAAGGATTTGTGCGATGTGTTCACACGTTGTTCAGACCCTGGGAAACATATTGTCTGTAGGGAGTTTGTGTTACGTGCTGTAGCTGTGAATGCATGTGATGTTGCGTAGACTATATTGTTACTTTACCACATGACAAAGGCTGAGCAATTTCTTTTCTCCCATCCAATTTTTGTGATAAAAGAACACAACCCACAGAAAAACTAAACAATCCTATTGGTTGAAACAGAAACTTTGAAAGGGGGAAACAAATTTGAATGGAACAAACAAAGCTGTTCTGAATGTGTTTCCTCTGTATTGCAAAATGCACATGAACATCAAGAGGAGTTACTACTTTCGGCAGATGCAGAAACGAAACACGGGCCAACATGGAACAGAATGGCAGCTCACCATTTGACACAGTCGGTGTGGCCGAGGTAGTGACGCTGGGTCCTTTCCTCGTAGTTGAAGAGGACCACTACTGAGGCTATGAAGTAGACACTTTCCCCTGTAGGGAGGAGATAGACGTTGGCTCTGCAGTCTCTCCCTCTGTAGCCGTAACTGACAATTGGAGTCAAGGAACCAAGAAGAAACCCACAGAGGCAAACCAGATGGAGAGAAAAAGGGACAGATAGAGAGAGGGACAGAGGTAAGGGACAGATGGAGAGAAAGAGGGACAGAGGTAAGGGACAGATGGAGAGAGAGAGGGACAGAGGTAAGGGACAGATGGAGAGAGAGAGAGACAGAGGTCAGGGACAGATGGAGAGAGAGGGATAGATGGAGAAAGAGAGGGACAGAGGTAAGAGACAGATGGAGAGAGAGAGAGAGAGAGAGACAGAGGTCAGGGACAGATGGAGAGAGGAACAGATGGAGAAAGAGACGGACAGAGGTAAGAGACAGATAGAAAGAGAAAAAGACAGAGGTAAGGGTCAGATGGAGAGAGAGAGGGACAGAGGTCAGAGACAGATGGAGAGAGAGGGACAGATGGAGAAAGAGAGGGACAGAGGTAAGAGACAGATAGAAAGAAAGAAAGACAGAGGTAAGGGACAGATGAAGAGAGAGGGGGACAGAGGTAAGGGACAGATAGAGAGAGGAGGACAGAGGTAAGGGACAGATGGAGAGAGAGGGGGACAGAGGTAAGGGACAGATGGAGAGAGGGGGACAGAGGTAAGGGACAGATGGAGAGAGAGGGGGACAGAGGTAAGGGACAGATAGAAAGAGAGAAAGACAGAGGTAAGGGACAGATGGAGAGAGAGGGGGACAGAGGAAAGGGACAGATAGAGAGAGGGGGACAGAGGTAAGGGACAGATGGAGAGAGAGGGGGACAGAGGTAAGGGACAGATGGAGAGAGAGAGGGACAAAGGTAAGGGACAGGTGGAGAGAGAGGGGGACAGAGGTAGGGGACAGATGGAGATAGAGAGAGACAGAGGTAAGGGACAGTTGGAGATAGAGGGGGACAGATGCCCGGGACAGACTCCCTCCCGGGTGAGAAGAAAGGATACACCCACTCCAGTTTGAGCCTCTCCGGAGGCAGCTCGGAGCGCACATCTTCATAGTTCTCCACGTCTGAGGGGATGAACATGGTAATGGGACGTCCTCGCATGAACATCTTGATGTAGTCTCCCTCTGTGAGAAAGTACCAGACAGAAAGTTAGCGTCTGTGTGTTGATACTGAACCCATGCTTTGGCACAGACAATAAACGTATAACACCAGCGTAGACCCATGTATTACCAAGGGCCGACCTGGGTGCTAACACGACTTCAAGTTCCAAAGATGCTGAAGCAGGCTACAGCAAACACTGAACCAAGTGTTTGAACCCAGGTGTGAGTGGGGGTGGGTGGTCTTCCTCTCACCACCGAGAAAAACCTCATAAAGCAGTGCATTTAAACACAGTCGTGGTCTTGCTCAACAAGGGTTACAATTGGGATGAGTCAGTGAGTATTAGTCAGAGGGGATAACATGAGCTCTTGGTGTGCGGCTCGTGCTTTTCCTCTCATCCAGGGATGAGACGACAGACAGGCGGAGATGGGCGCGCGGGCCGAAAGGAATGGACAGATCGAATGGAGGGCGAGATGTGCCGTGAGCAGTGCAGCGGGGCGAAGCGGCGAGTCAGCGAACCCAAACCCAGCTGAAATAAGAAACTGGCTTAGAGGAGAGACCAAGGGGAACATAGAGCAGGAGGGGGAGGAGGCGAGTTCTGTGATTGGATGGGACGGGTGGAACGCCGAGTTTCCCCTGTCCCTCGTCCAGCTCCACGGGTTAAGGCTCTCCTAGTGAGAGGATGAGACAGGGAGATGGATGGTGGTGGACATAATGTCTCCATTGCTCAATGAAAGGGCTTTCGTCCCGTTTTCTTAAACTGAGGGGGAGCTAAACCTGAAGTGTCAGTTTCCATCAATGTCCAGTTCTGACTAGCTAGCACCTTGAGAAAGCCTGTCTGCGAAGGCCACATTGAGAAGTTATTGGAAGTAATGCGTTCATTGGTGATACCTGCGCCAATTCAAGACAGGAAACAGCTGAATGAGCTCAAATCAAGATTAGTCTGTCTGTGGAGCAAACCGAGTTAGCTAGCGGCCAGGTCAATCATCTTAAATGATCTTAATGACCCACATTCCTTACATGACCAGAGGCTACCTGTCTTTAGCCGTAAGGGGGACACTTTTACCAAGGAAACAATTGGTTGTGGGGCGGGGCATAGCAAGGCGGGGGCAGGAAATTGAAGACATTGCGGGTTGGCACGGCCATTTGTTTTTTAAGCCGGCAGTCTGCATTTGATTCGATGATAGAGAACAAAAGAAGGAAATAAATAGCAGCGGGTTGAGGGGGAAAGAGAGACCATATATGTTGTCAAAACGAGTATAACAGCATAAATTAAAATGCATACAAATGAAGGTAATTAAGATTAAGACACGAACAGAGGGATGGGGCAAAAGACGGACAAAGAGATGAGACAGATCAGAGGGTGGACAAGCGCTCGCAGCGAGGCTGGCGGCAATCGACACTCGTGGGACACTAACCTGCTTGGCTGTTTTTCTCGCGGGTCGACATTTTGGCTGGTCGTGAGACAGAAACAACATGACTCAAAACACACAATGACAGGGAGAAGGGCTGTAATGACCTGAAGACAGAGACATTAAGGATTCCTTGGGTATACACAAGAGACTTCAAGGACTCCTTGGGTATACACAACAGAGACTTTGAGGACTCCTTGGGTATACACAAGAAACTTCAAGGACTCCTTGGGTATACACAACAGGGACGTTGAGGACTTCTCGGGTATACACAACAGAGACGTCAAGGACTCCTTGGGTATACACAACAGAGACATCAAGGGCTCCTCGAGTATACACAACAGAGACATCAAAGACTCCTTGGGTATACACAACAGAGACATCAAGGGCTCCTCGGGTATACACAACAGAGACATCAAAGACTCCTTGGGTATTCACAACAGAGACATCAAAGACTCCTTGGGTATACACAACAGGATGTATGACACCATGATGGAAAGGAGTATATGGCAAAGAACCACGGGACACCAGAGTCTGAACTGAAGCTCTTTTACTGAAACAGATGCCCCTCTCAAACGTCCACAGAGCAACAATGCACGCTCACAAGCCTGGCAAAGGCATACCGCTCTAGTTGTCCCATGTAGTTTCCCATTAGAAAACTACATGGATGTATAGTCACCTTGGCTGAACACTGGGTCTTTATGTCTGAAAGAGAATAAGACAAAAATTATTTCAGCTCAGAATGTTTCATGAATCTTATATTGTCTAGGGAGTTCATTGGTCGTCAAAGTGATTCCGGGATTAAATCGCAATGTCTGATGGGTACTTTCAGGTTAATGAGTACTCTCATTAGTTTTAATGTGATTGTGTCAGTAACCTCAGTAAATGCATTGATGCGTCTCAGGAGCTTGTGGTATATGGCCAATATACCACAACAAAGACGTGTTGTCCTTGAGAAAATCCCTTAGGCGCGATTCATTGGCCAGTACACATTCCCACACCACCTTGTGCCTTATGGCTCTATTAGCATTACACTTCAACAAGACGTCCTGTTCTTTAGGGTCCAGTCAGCCACTCACTTGTCTGCGTTCTTCACCACCTTGGCCAGCAGTTTGGAGGTGGAGGCGGCTTTTACCAGCTTGTTCCTGCTCTCGTCGCCGCTCTCCCAGGTGCTGCTCTGGGAACGCTCCATGCCCCGCTTGGCACTGTGACCTCTACGGACAGGGGAAGACACGGGGGGAGCATGAAGAGGGAACGTTATCTTCTTACCACAGAGATGGAGACAGGACAGAGAGCGAAGACAGAAGACCAGGAGGAGTGCGGAGGAGAAGCCATGGTTAAAATTGAGAATGTACATCTGGCTACTGCAACTACTTTGACTTTAAAGTCTGCAAAGTCCAACTGCATTTTCAAATGGTTGACCCGACACTGGGAAATGCTGTATGGTTAATTCAAGACACTCTCAGGCAGGTTTACATGGCGACCCCTCCATCTGGGTTAATGTGGACCTGAAACACACACTTGAATGCGAAGGCACCCGGGGTGGTAGTACACACAGGAAGAAGTCAAACCCAGGTTAATACCCACAGGCTGGATAAAATAAAAACAAAACCCAGATTTTAGGAGACAAAGAAGGCAGAAGAGTTAGCTACAACATCCCCAATGAAAGTTAATTCAGAAAAAGAGAACTGAATAACAGAGCTGAATGAAAGTCTTGGAAAACAGCTAGAGCAGAGAGACCTGAGAAACCGAAAGAGAGATGGAGAGAAAGAAAGATGAATACCACTCCTCATGCCAAGCTTTGGGGGGGTGGGGATATTAGTTAGGTCTAAAGGATTAGTTCACCTCAATTTGGTGTCTGTTCTACCTCCAAGTCACCAGGGGGCAGTGGTGACACAGAGGGGCAAAAATCTAAATATTGTCTCAATGGTGTGTAGCATTGCTACTTTTTCAGAGCCCCTGCTCTCAGAGCCCCTGCTCTCAGAGCCCCTGCTCTCAGAGCCCCTGCTCTCAGAGCCCCTGCTCTCAGAGCCCCTGCTCTCAGAGCCCCTGCTCTCAGAGCCCCTGCTCTCAGAGCCCCTGCTCTCAGAGCCCCTGCTCTCAGAGCCCCTGCTCTCAGAGCCCCTGCTCTCAGAGCCCCTGCTCTCAGAGCCCCTGCTCTCATCTCCAATATGGAGATGGAAAGACGCCCAGATACCCTCTGCTAATTCTAACTGCCTGTATGGAATTTGGCTGGAAAAGGACAACCTAGCCTAAACAGAAGTGATCCAAAACCCCACTGAACCTAAACACACACACACACAGGCCTTGGGAGGGCAAAAAGCAGCAGTCTGTGGGGCCCCAGTACAGAGGTGAGGTGGAAGGAAGGGAAACCTAACGGTCCCACCCGCCCGAGCTGGAGGGCTCTTGAGGGGGCCGCTTCAAGCTGGAGAAGGGATGGACACGGGCTGAGGCAACAGACACGGGGCCATAGGAGAGCAGCGTGACCGACAGCTGGATCGAGGCGTAGATAAAAGAGGAGGCCCACTGAAGGAGTCGCCTCATCGCGAGGACAGAGACGTCCGACGCTCGCGGCGCATATGGATGAGGAAGGCTTTATGTGACGAATGAAGCGTGAATACAAGCACACTTGAGACTTCCAATCCAGCCGGAGGCATGGATAGTATGGGAAAGGACCGTTTAGGAGGTAAAAATCTTAGTGTATCGCTCTCATGCCTAGCGAGAGGCCGGGCTCAGAAGCCTTGCCCATTTCGTATCGGGTGGACACTCGCACAATTGCTAGCAGATGAGTTTTCTCGGCTAATTTGCTTGGCCTTGCTGTGGCAGTGACTAAAGACGTGATACATGCCTGGTCTTATATTCAGCGATGGATTCGTTGGGTTGTCGTCGTGCAACTTAATCGGTGCTCAATGTTTTCGAGAGTAATTGATGTGCAATGAGCGTGAGGCTAACCGGCGCTTTGATTAGCGATGGCATTTGTCCTGGGTCTGTTGGTGTGTGTGCGTGTGTGTGAATGCCTGAGCATTTCAAGATTGGTGTGGGATACAGCTGGTGTGACAGATAAGACTGCACTGTTTTTGATGACCGCAGAAGGGACATCTGCAAACCCTTCCGCTCTGTTCTACTCCTCCGATCTCTGAACGAGCGGGGGTTAAAGGTTATGCGGGATACAAGTTTGTCAGTTTGGTGGCTGAGCGAGTACATGGCAAAGATAGCGGAAGGTTGGTTATAAAGATAAGACAGGGAGGAAAACCTGAGGCGGATCCAAGAAGCATGCCGTCGCTGCCCCAGGTCAAAGGTTAGTCAGAGGCCAAAGGCAAGCGAGAGGTCAAAGGTGAGCTAGAGGCAAGAGAATTTGGAGTGCTGCCCAAGCGTTGCACTGGCAAAGAGGGCATCCGTGAAACCGGGCGTCAGAAGAACCTTTTGGCTGTGGGGGCGCCCTTGCTCTCCGGAGTCTGCCTTTGGGACTGTGGGGGGTGGGGGGGCGGGGTGGGCGGCCCTGGGCTGGCCGAGGGGGCTTTATCATGAGCCTGGTTGGCCGGGGAGGACTCCTCCTCCTTCTCCCTGATGCCCTCCATCTGAGGCTTCTCCTTTTTTCTCTCCGCTGTCGGACCGCTGTGGAGACAACCAGGGGTGGGGGGGGGTGGGTTCAAAAAATAAAACAACAACAACAACAACAACAACGCATGGCTCTGGGCAGCGCTGGAGGTCATGTGATCCGAGGTCTGTCTTTCTCCATCCGGCCCGTGCTCTGCGAGGCCCAACCAGGTGATCAGCCGGGTCCCGTGGCAGAGACGTGTATACAACAGAGCCTTGATACCACTGTCTAGCCGCGGGTCGCGGGGGGGGGTTTGAACCGGTGACCGCAGAACAGGTGAACAAATAGAGTTAATAATCTGGGAGACGAACGCCCGCCTTTCAGCCGGAGAGTCAATACACACCTCAGTGGATACTCTGGAGACCTGCTGGAGCATACTGGGGGAGGGGTTGTGTGTGGTATGTAACCATGCTTACGTGTGTGTGTGTGTGTGTACAGTACCTCTTGGCTGCTGAGGAGAATGTCTCCTTCCTGGCAATGGATACCGTGGAGCTGTCTCTGTCTCGGTCTCTGTGGCCGGGCTTGCGGCTGCTGGAGCTGCCGTTGGCGATGCAGGACATGGAGTAGGCCTCACGAAGGGGAGTCTGTCCTACCAGGGGCAGGAGAGAGGACACAGCCATTGGAGCATACCGTCCTGCATAAATCAATGGGTAACTGAGCAGACCCTGCAGTGTACCCATGACCCTAAGCCTTATGGGATAATAACTGCTTATCTCCGGCCACACACTGGCATGGGAGCGCTTGCTTTTATTTCTTTAGTACTTGATTTCTTTGCTCCCTTCATTTCGGTGTATGTTCATCCATCACCTGGATGACTATACACCTCTGGATTGTCAACAACGGGGGGGGGGGGGTCGCGCGATTGGGCAAGAATCGTCCGGAGAGAAAGATCAGTACAAACCCAAACACATTCAGTTAGACTGTCTACAGCAGGACATGGGGATCAAGGGGGTGGAGGAACACAGCCTGATCCAGACGGGGTACAGGAGTCAGATCAGACGAAGGACAAAGGGAAGATTAAGGCGTGCCCATTCCGAGCTAACCTCAGCCCCACCTCTCATGCCCGCACCTCGTCTCGTTAACCAGACGGACTCCTGGACCGAATAGGGAGCAGGCGTCTCGTCAAAGGAGATCTCTGATTAACAGTCATCAGGCGGAGCCGGAAAACGCGCCTCCTGTATTCCCCGGTGTGGACGCAGCCAGACGCCAGTGGTCCCGGTTGGGCTTTCGTGCCCTGCTAACAGCTACGTTGACTGAAACGTACTGTCACTTGTGGTTGCGCAGCTGTCCCGACCTACCTGTCTTAGTATCAACGCGTTTGCCAGAAGCTACTCTACGTAAGAGCCACCGCCAAACGGCTAACACATAAAAGGCTAAAGGAGTGAGCGCCTCGCCGCGTCGTCACCAGACTAAGGCCAAAGGTGACCGCATAGAGGGTGTCAGAAACAAACCGCTCCATTAGTGAGAGACGATCTGAGAACCGCTTACTCCGTCCTTCTAGACCATTCTGTCAGAATCACTTGTAGAGTCAGGGTGGAGGTGTGGGATGTGGGGGGGGGCAAGGCTACGTCGGGGGAGGTGCTGTGGCGTGCGCCTTCCCGGCCGAGGTCCGATTCCATCTCACGGACCATTAACCCCCGGCACAAATACATGGAGTGCTTGAGGTGGGGGGCCGTCTGCCTGGCAGATAACCCATCCAAGATGGCCTCCTCCCTGTTCTCCGCCTGGCCTATTCCCCCCCCGGCTCCATGCAGAGGCAGAAGATACTATGAGTGTAATTGGAAAAAGACCTCGAGGGACAGCGCAACGCATTAGTGTTGAATTTAAACGAAGCCAATTCTAATCAAAGGGCTGTATGTCAATAATGACTGATGCCGTGCCAACTGGGAGGGACTTTTTACATCAACCTGGCAACCCAGTCCATAAAACCTGTTTGTCTTGCGATTGAAAGGCTTGTGTGTGTTTGCATCCATGCAGACGTCTGTAGAGGTCTGTAGAGGTCAGTTGAAGGGAAGCCTCCTTGCCCACAGCCGGCAGGAAAGCTAACTGTGCGTGTGTGTATACAGTGTCCCACAGGAAGACCCAACATAATCTCCTTAACACTCACAGAAAAGTGAGCTGGATAGTTCTGCCTTTTATCCAAATGCTTACACACACAAACACGCATGAACAAGCATGCAGCTACGCATGCATTCACACACATAACACACACACCCAATTTCGGAGTCTGAATGCTCCAAGCCTCACACTAGGAAAATGGCCTTGGCTTCCTCAATCCTGATAATAGATGACTTGGAAAAAAGGCAGAGTGGGGAGAAAGTGTGGAAAAATAAGAGCTGGAAAGATAAAGATGTGAACAAAGAGACCAGAGAATCCAAAGGAGAACGAGAAGGAAGAAGGTTGTTGTCCGACTGTGTGGAAGAGGGGGAAGAACGCCTGAACCGACAGAGAGAAGTGCCTGTCTGCTTCTTAATAAGTGGTCCTGGGTCTCAAGAGGGGGAAGGGGCCCTGCTTGGGGGGAGCGAGGGGTGTAGTGTGGGCGTTTGCAGTTTTGGAGCACGGGTATCTGCAGGGGAAACCAAACCGAGCAACGCCACCTTCTTCCATCCCCGCTCGCTCCAGCCTCCTTTAGGTGCCAACGACACCGAGACGGCGGGGGCCCGAGCAGGCGAGCTCACGCCCGACAAACCATCCCGGAACTCGGCGGCGCTCGCCGTCCAACCCTGCGCGGCGGGACGCGGTTCGCCAGGGGTCGTCGCTATGGCGACCTGCGGTAATGCGTAGGAGAGCGACATCGTTAGCGAGATTAAAAGCGGCCCGGGTGGAGGGATCAACGGGGATGCTGACGGGGATGGAGGGATGTGGCGTGTGTCACGGAACGGATGTGACAGGTCTGAGGGAACGGTCACGAGATCAACAGCCTTGTAGCCGTAGCGGCCAGCCACATTAGCATGCTGCTCTCCAACACCTGAAAAGCGCTTCCTCATTTCCTCAGAGGAAACAACGTTGGTCTCATAATACTGGATAGGTCGCTGACGATTACCTCGATGAAAGAAATACTTTCCTTTGAAGTACTCCAATGAGGTCGGCGCGCAAAGAAAAGGAGAAAAACTCTGCTTGTCATGAATTGCTACAACATAACCAGTTTTGACGTTGTCACTCTTATCTCCTGGAAAACCTCCAATGGGGTGCGTTCTCTTCTTCTACCAGTCACAAATGATGTCCTTGGCAGGGAGACAGTGACATGTCACCACTGCAGTCGCCACACAGAGTTCCTCTGTCGACAGTTAGGCACCCCTGTTGGCAAACACACACATGCACCCACACACACACACACACACACACGGCTAGGAGACAGTGGTTGTTCTTGTTTACAGATGGCCTGCAGTCATGTAACCAGGCTGTGTGTGAGAGGAGTCAGTTAACCAGGCTATGTGTGAGAGGAGTCAGTTAACCAAGCTATGTGTGAGAGGAGTCAGTTAACCAGGCTGTGTGTGAGAGGAGTCAGTTAACCAGGCTGTGTGTGAGAGGAGTCAG
>JACXGK010001013.1:51038-66711 GCA_016801125.1 Novumbra hubbsi
TAACCAGGCTGTGTGTGAGAGGAGTCAGTTAACCAGGCTGTGTGTGAGAGGAGTCAGTTAACCAGGCTGTGTGTGAGAGGAGTCAGTTAACCAGGCTGTGTGTGAGAGGAGTCAGTTAACCAGGCTGTGTGTGAGAGGAGTCAGTTAACCAGGCTGTGTGTGAGAGGAGTCAGTTAACCAGACTGTGTGTGAGAGGAGTCAGTTAACCAGGCTATGCGTGAGTGGAGAAAGTTAACCAGGCTACGCGTGAGTGGAGTCAGTTAACCAGGCTATGCGTGAGTGGAGTCAGTTAACCAGGCTACGCGTGAGTGGAGTCAGTTAACCAGGCTATGCGTGAGTGGAGTCAGTTAACCAGGCTATGCGTGAGTGGAGTCAGTTAACCAGGCTATGTGTGAGTGGAGTCAGTTAACCAGGCTATGCATGAGTGTGGGGTACTTATCACCGAAGCAGAACAGAACCCAGAGGCTTGCCAGCGATTGGGTGATGGACACATTTTATATCTCACCCTGCTTCTCTCCTTCCCCCCGTCACTAAGTAGGGACTCCCCTCTCACTCAGTCTGAGAATGCGTCAAATGTCTTTCTTTCTCTCCACAACAGCCGGGAATGATATTCCTGACAGGGAAAACCACGGGATAGCCGCAGGAATGCCCCCTCCGCTCCACCCCCACACCGCTCTACCCCCACCCACTCCGCCCCTTTGCCAGGACACGTCAGCCTCCGCTTTATCACTTAGCTCGGGGAAGACCCGAGTTGGGTCTGAAATCCTGGTCGCGAGAGCGTTTCCGGGCCGCGGTAGAATTGGAGCATCGGCGCGGCTGGAAGCAGCGGGTTACCTGGTGTGGTGACTTGATGGTGGACGACACGCGCTATAGCAACGCGCTATAGCAACGCTCCATTCAATATGTTCAGTAAATAAATGGTGTCCCTTCAACAGGCCCCTGAATGCACGGCTCACTCCCGTTCTCTCACACACACACTCTCTAAATGATCATAATGTCCGCCAGAAGTTAAAAGTGTAGCACCAATTACACCAACAGACCCAAGGTCTGGCTCCGCTCCTGAACCCTGTCGCAACGGGATCCCAACGTCCGGCGGCGGAAGGGCCCAACCCTGAGAGAGGGGCGGGGCACGCAGACGGGGGGGGGGGGCAGGGGTCACGGGATCGGACTACCTTTGGCGGCGGCCTGTTTCTTGGCGGCCGTGTCCTCGGAGAGCGCCAGGCGTCGGAGCACGTCGGCCAGCGCCGCCTTCATCACGGTGATCTCGTCCTCCTGCTGCTGGACGCGCAGCTCCAGCGACGACAGACGGTCCTGCACGTCAGACGCGCTCGCCGCCGAGATGCTGTCGTCTGTGGACAGAGAAGAGACCGGGGTCAGGCGAACACACGGTGCCACGTGCACAACAAAGCCCACGAGGGGACGGGACGGAGCGACCTGCCTGTTGCGACCTTCGACTTCCCATAAGCCCGTTGCATAACAATATAGGAAGTGAAACAACTTCAAAACAAAAAGGTGGATACTGTAACTAGCAAAAACCTATGTGTGTGTGTGCTTATAGCTCTCTCTACAGTACAGAATAAATACAGGGCACATGTTGAACTGCTCTCAGTATTTGTGGGTTGAGGGTTGTGTGTGTTACAGGCTGGGGCTACAGCCAAGCCTAGCTGTGGTTAAGATCTTGATTGCTGGACGGCATGGGGGTAAGTTGGCAGTGAAGACAGTTTGGGGCCCTCATAGCGAAGGTTGGCCTGTTAAAGGGGTGCTGAATAACCCCCCTTCTGTTTTAAGAAGACTCCCTTCAGTGGAATGTAAACCCCCTCAACTCCTTAGGCAGACTGACTTGTTGAGTGATAAAGTGAAACTTCAACATTCCCTTATAATAGTGAGGAGCAAAGTATTACCCAGTTAAACAAACATCTCTCTGTCTAACAGCAAACGCCATGAGAGCAATTGACTCCTTAACTCTGAGGTGGATTTTACTCTGGTAAACAATCAAAGCTTATCCTGTGGCCAAAACCATGTTCATGATGATGTTTGTTGACGCTAAAGCATCAAGCAAACTTTTGAGGCATGCCCAAAACAGAGTTGAGAGAAGGGTAGTAAAATGAATGTTACCCAAATGCACCAAAATAACTGTTTTTATTTATTTATAGTAATTATTTTTTTCGTTGATAAAATTAAGCCATTGGTTGGCCATAATTATATATCCTTCATGACATCAATGTTTGTCAAAAGTAATTGGTTTACAATTATTGTTGAATGTATTGTCAAAAGGGAGTCGTAAGTTTACAGTTATAGTTGAATGCATCGTAAAAAGGGAGCTATATGTTTATAGTTATAGTTGAATGCATTGTAACAAGGGAGCTGTATGTTTACAGTTATAGTTGAATGCATTGTCAAAAAGGAGTTGTAGGTTTACAGTTAAAAAGAACTGCTGCTGTAAGAGCTCCAAGTCTACATTTGCAAGTACTGTACATCCTGCACACAATATTTACACACATCCCTGTCGATAAAGGGTAGGCGGAGAGCCCTGTGTAAGTGGCAGAGAGGGAGAAAGAGAGAGACCCAGGGGAAGACTTAACTGACCAATCAGTTAGCACACAGCAAACCACGACGCCACGCTAACCGAACAATGAGCCTCTGTCCATTGAGGACACCTGAGCCATACAAACCAGCCCAGCGGAGTCCTCAATACACTCCTATAGGGAACACGTGACTGTCAAGTAGACCAAGACGCAGCCAGAGAAAACAGCTTAAGCCGTCTGTCAATCAACTAAATCTTATGGGCCAAGGCTAAGAAAGCAAGCCACCCCAGATCTATCAACTAGACTGGTACCGCAGAACAGACAGGAAGACTAGTCCACCTCTGAGGCATGTCAAACCCCTTCGAAGGGTTCTGCGAGAACTAAAGTGCAGTTTACCCTTCTAGTCCTAATGAAAGAGGGAGCACACACACACACACACACATCTGCTTGCACCGCACACACAAACACGCAAGCCCACACACAAACAGCCGCTGAGTCCTGGTGATAGAGGAAGTGAGTTTGTCTGCCTTCTTTCTCCCACTGTCTGAAAATACTATAATACTGATTAATCAACAGGGCTTCCATCCTTGGAACTGACGCACAAGCACACACACACACACACACACTGGTGACTTGCACACTGTAGTGACAAAGGCCTCAGTGTTGGCTGCTTGCAGAGTTGAAGGCTATGGGCTCATTTTATTGCTAAAATGTGACACGGGTCTGAATGAAGTCAGCCACGTGTGTGTGTGTGATGCAGTATTACTGGGTCACCTGGTCCAATCATCCCATCCTCTACCCTCTCACAAATCCCACACTCCCAGCGTTGCCCGTTCTCCCTCCCTCCCCCTCTGTCCCCTTCCCTCTCTTTCTCTCAGAGAAAGCAAGGCTTCTGCACTTGTCATTTTTAACAATGGCCTGACACATTCCTGAACAGAGCTTGCCTCTCTGCCACTTCAGCGTGCACACACGCGCCCACACACACACACGCGCCCACACACACACACACACGCCCACACACACACACACACGCCCACACACACACACACACACGCGCGCCCACACACAGAAACCCATGGCATATATGCAACGAAATAGGGGTAACAATGCTTTAGACAGGCCGCATTTCGGAATTCATAGAAAACCTCCAAGCTTGCCGTGGAAAAAAGAAAACACGGAGAATGACTCAGGAAGAGAGATAGTGCGAGGGTACTGGGTGTGAATGGTGATACGCATCCATTCAGGACACAATCCTTAGAGCAATCTACTGCACAGTCATCCTGATCATTAGAGCATTGCAAAACAGATCAGATGATAAGTAGCCAACAGCATGTAAAAGCACGCTAGACAAGGTGCTATGGAGCGTGTCCATGGAGTGGAAAGCCCTCCATAAGTGGATAATTGCATTGGTGAATTTTCTGCGAGGAGGTTTTTTGTTGTAGGTTTTTTTGGCCAGATACTTTCTGTGTGTGAATGTAAGACGTTGTGAAGAGGCTGAGGAACTGAATGAAGAAGATCCTGACAAGGACTCACAGACTAGACAGAATGCAGCTGGAGTCGGAATTCACTTAAAACTCTGCAAGTTCGGGGGAATTCGCTTATTGTAGTAAGTTAAGAACCTTTTTTGTGGAAAAATGTAGAACTTTATTAATTGGAGCAGGTTAACAGAACTTGCAGAAATGCAGATGAAGCTGGGTAATTGTTAATCCAGTTTTATTTTGCTGCTAAGTTTTTGTTAAAAAAGTCCAACAACAATTTGGTCTGAATTGGTGATATTTGATTAATCTTTGAGTAGAATCACTATTATACTTAATCGAGCCAGTTCATTCCAAGTTTGAAAGCATGTGGCTTTATGACCTGGAGCACTTATTGCCGCATCCTACACCATTTTCAAATACTGTTTTGTCGTATTGACAGGACCATTATTGAAACCGATGTCCAAATACCCCAACATGCATCTTTAAAGTTAGTAAAAGAGTCAGGGTTAGAAAAAATTCAAATAAAAAAAAATAAAAAAACTTTTAAATGTGACCCTATTTCTATCGCGTACAGACATGACCCTAACTATATCCCATACAGACATGACCCTAGCTATATCCCATACAGACATGACCCTAGCTATATCCCATAAATACATGACCCTAGCTATTTCCCATACAGACATGACCCTAGCTATATCCCATACAGACATGACCCTAGCTATATCCCATAAATACATGACCCTAGCTATTTCCCATACAGACATGACCCTAACTATATCCCATACAGACATGACCCTAGCTATATCCCATACAGACATGACCCTAGCTATATCCCATACAGACATGACCCTAGCTATATCCCATACAGACATGACCCAATTTAACTGGAGAAAAAAGGAGAGGAGTGAACCAATCAGCAACCTGGAAATAATCATTTGTTATGAGGAAGCATAATCCCAAAAACATATCCTGTCAAACAGGAAGCAAGCCTTTATCATTAATCAGAGTTGTTTTGGTTTGAACACGCTCTATGTCGGCTCTAATGGTTGATGTCGACACTAACAACCAGCCAGGACTCGTTTTCCCACAAGTCATAGTACTTATGTGTGCAATTGTTTTTTGTTATTTCCTGCAACAGCTGAATTTGTCACATGCATTTCCCAAACCACAAATTCATTAAGTAAGTAGTTAAACAATCTGTGGATACAAGTCCTTCTGTTAATTTTGAAAGACATACGGATCTTCTGAATGTGTAGGGAACTTCCCTGTGAAGTCATCAAGTGTACACAAGAAGATACAGAGGCATAAATTCAGGGATTGGCAGATGCCTTAAAGGTATACAGTGAAGCCAAAGGGTAACGTATCTAACAAGAATTGGAAACTGTTCAAGGAGTGGATTGGGGCAATTTTACTTAAAAAAATTGAAGGAATTCTGACATTTGGTGAACCTTTTACAACTGTTCCAACGGTGGACGTAGCAATTGGAAACCATAGGAAACCGGACACAGGTTCTTTCCAAATCCTGACTGCTCCAGGGCTGATCTGGGATCAGTTACCCCTTTCTATATAAATCATCTTCAAGGTTCACGCTGATCTTATATCAGCAGTATTATCCGAGACACTTCATGAATACCGGCAAATGAATAAAGACTCTCTTTTTGTAACAGAGTACCCAGCATTTATCCGGTAGGAATTATTTCCAGAACGGGTTCTTTTCACATCTATTTCACGTCTATTTCAGAGATGATCTGACTGGACATAAAATAAAACATTCATTATGAAAATAATAGACACCAATTTGGATGTCCTCTGTAAATGCAGACCAGGGCAGAAGGTTTAACACAGCTCAACTAGCAGAGAGGGAAAGGTTGAACACAGCTCAACTAGCAGACAGGAAAGGTTGAACACAGCTCAAATAGCAGACAGGAAAAGGTAAACACAACTCAACTATTAGACATGAAAGGTTTAACACAGCTCAACTAGCAGACAGGAAAGGTTGAACACAGCTCAACTAGCAGACAGGAAAAGGTAAACACAACTCAACTATTAGACATGAAAGGTTTAACACAGCTCAACTAGCAGACAGGAAAGGTTGAACACAGCTCAACTAGCAGACAGGAAAAGGTAAACACAACTCAACTATTAGACAGGAAAGGTTGAACACAGCTCAACTAGCAGACAGGAAAGGGTAAACACAACTCAACTATTAGACATGAAAGGTTTAACACAGCTCAACTAGCAGAAAGGAAAGGTTTAACACAACTCAACTATTAGACATGAAAGGTTTAACACAGCTCAACTAGCAGACAGGAAAGGTTTAACACAGCTCAACTAGCAGACAGGAAAGGTTTAACACAGCTCAACAAGCATACAGAGAAAGTTAAACACAGCTCAACTAGTAGACACTTCACTCAGGAGGTCAACATCTCCAGTGACGTTTCTACTGGGAAGACTGATTTCGTCTTTGAGGGTCATGACACCTGCTCTTTCCCAGCTCAGCTAAACCTCCTGTCAGTGTTGTGAAGGATGGCTACTGGAAGACCCTCCCCAGACATGCCTGCCAAAAAGCCCAAAACTGAAGGATTACAGGCTACAGGTGTTTACCTGCTGTCACACTCCTGTCTGTTTAATAGGATGTACAACTATTCTCTCTATTAATACAGAATCATAGTGGTGCTCTTTAGATGAACATATGAACAAAGACACGCACACACTCACTGACACACACACACACACACACAGAGCAGAGAGGGAGCAGCAGAGTGTCTGAAACCATTGTATCATGTATAATTGACAGATTTGTGATCCTAGCCTCTGGCAATAGATAGTATTGCACTAAGCATAAAAAAACTGAAACGGCTGCACACATGCACTCACACGCTGAGTATTTCTATCCTGGTGGGAACCAGAGAAAAAACTTTTCCTAACAAACCTAACCTACACTTAGTACGCTAACATTCACGCCTAAACTCAACCTAGCCCTAATTCCTATGTCTAACCCATAATGTCTAAACCTTAAAGCAACCTAAATTCTAACACTAGCCCAATTTACTAATCATAACCAATCGTGTCTAGTCCTTAAGTTAACCAAAATGCTCACACTCGCCCTAATTGTAAGTTTCAGACTGACACACGCCTCTGAGGAGAACAGATCGCACTTTCATATTCTCTCTTTCTCCCCTGCTCTGTTAATCTCTTGATTTGAGTTGGATGACATAATTAACAGTGCAGAACTTTTTAGGAGCATTGAAGACTTGGTGGGACTGTCTGTGTGGTGAAAAGGTTTCTGGATGTAAAGTAGCAACATGTGTCTGTGCAGAGTTAAACAGGCCTGTGTGAGGTTTAGCTGTGTGGTAATATGCTGTTATATATAGTGTGTTTGTGGTGAATGGTAATATAGTGTTATATATAGTGTGTTTGTGGTGGATGGAAACATGGTGTTATATATAGTGTGTTTGTGGTGGATGGAAATATGGTGTTATATATAGTGTGTTTGTGGTGGATGGTAATATGGTGTTATATATAGTGTGTTTGTGGTGGATGGTAATATGGTGTTATATATAGTGTGGTTGTGGTGGATGGAAATATGGTGTTATATATAGTGTGTTTGTGGTGGATGGTAATATGGTGTTATATATAGTGTGTTTGTTGTGGATGGTAATATGGTGTTATATATAGTGTGTTTGTGGTGGATGGTAATATGGTGTTATATATAGTGTGTTTGTGGTGGATCGTAATATGGTGTTATATATAGTGTGTTTGTGGTGGATGGTAATATGGTGTTATATATAGTGTGTTTGTGGTGTATGGTAATATGGTGTTATATTTAGTGTTGTAGTAGTGGATGGTAATATGGTGTTATATTTAGTGTTGTAGTAGTGGATGGTAATATGGTGTTATATTTAGTGTGGTAGTAGTGGATGGTAATATGGTGTTATATTTAGTGTGGTAGTAGTGGATGGTAATATGGTGTTATATTTAGTGTGGTAGTAGTTATATTTCTTATTATAAATATATTATATTTATAAATATATTATATTTAACAAAAGATTTATAAAGATGCCATTTCCTACTGAGGAAAAGGTTAGGACACCCTATGCCCTAATAGCTGCTATTGCCCCCTTTGGTTGAAATAACCCCAATACCTCAATCTCAAGTTTCTTATAACTGTCTACAAATACTTGACATTGACTGGGAGACCGTTTTTTCCACTCCTCCATGTAGTTTTTCAGCTGTGTGATGTTTGGCGTGGTTCTTACATGCACAGCCCATTTAAACATCACCCCAGAGCATCTCGATAGGATTAAGATGCATGCTTTGACTTGGCCATTCCAGAACTCTCCATTACTTTCTTTTGAGTCATTACTTGGTGGATTTACTGCAATGTTTTGGGTCATTTACATGTTGTATAGTTCACATTCGCTTTCATTTTCCTCAAGCACCCTCTGATACAATGAATAATTCATAATGGACTCTATGATAAGTGAGCTGGCCAGGCAATGCTGCAGCAAAGCAGCCCCACACCATGATATTTCCACCCCATGCTTCACACTTGGTATGAGCTTCTTGTGCTGAAATGCTGCCTTTGGTTTGCACTGCACATGTCTTCTGTTACTGTGCCCAAACTTTGGTCCTGGTCTTTGTCTAGGCTTCTCTGGCAAACTTTAGTCTTTAAATGTTTTTGAGAGCAAGGGTTTCCTCCTTGCACACCTCCCATGCAAATCAAAATTGTGCCATCTCTAACTTATGATAGATGCATGTACATTGACATCAACTGTGGCAGGATGACATTTTAGGATTGTTGGAGACTTCTTTAAGTATCTTGCGGTCTGCCCTTGGCCTGAATTTGCTAGGATGGCCTGATCTGGGCACGTTGGCAGTTTAAAATGTTCTCCATTTGTAAATTGTTTTCCGGACAGTGGAATGGCTGATTTCAAATTGTTTGGAAAACATTTTTTACATCCCTTCCCAGACCTTCTTTCTGAAGGCCTCAGAGAACTCTTTCGAACTCACCATCGGGATTTCAATCACTTCAACAATCAAGAGCAAACCAAATGAAATATCTGAGATTTAAATAAGACAGGCTCCTATCGCAACCCTCTCTAACGATATTCTAATCTATTTTGCACCTGATTCTAATTTTATGCATTTTAAGTAGTGAATAAATGTGGGGGTGTCCTATCTTTTTACTCACCAAAAACTGCAATATTATTAAGTTGATTTTAAAATGAATTTTAAAATAAATTACTTCCATATGTCCATAAGTTGAAAAAGGGTGTGGTGTCCTATCTTTTTCACATGACTGTATATACAAGTATTGTTTTAGGTGAGAAAGGGTGGCGGGAGATTTGATGAAATAAGAGCAAGACATTTGTGAACAAATTACTAAAGCTATTATGTGAAGGTAGCCTTTTATTCTGGTCGTCTGTGCATGAACTGTATGGGTATATGAGCAAGCAGCTGATTGTGTATGTGTGTGTGTGTGTGTTTATGTGGCATTAATCATCTTCATACAGTTCTCAGATTCCTGCATGCTGTTTGTAGGGATTTTAAATTGTTTTCTACATGCAGTGGCATGCCTGTTGCAAGACATTAGAGACTCTGCAGTCAGGCCAAGCATGTGTGTATGGATTGAGACACACAGAGAGAGACAGAAACAGAGAGAGAAACAGAGAGAGAGACACAGAGAGAAAGAAAGACAGAGAAACACAAAAAGAATTGCAGAGAGAAACGCAGAGAGAAACGCAGAGAGAAACGCAGAGAGAGAAACCGAGAGAGAGAAACCGAGAGAAACACAGAGGGAAAGACAGAGAGAGAAACACAGAGAGAGAGAAACAGAGAGGGGGAGAAACACAGGGAGGGAGAAACACAGGGAGGGAGAAACACAGGGAGGGAGAAACACAGGGAGGGAGAAACACAAGGAGAGAAACAGAGAAAAACACAGAGAGAGAGACAGAACAAGATAGATGGAGACAGATGGAGAAAAGAGAAATGAAAGAGAGGGAAAGTTTTAACATTTTGAAAGTTCTTTCGTGACTGCTTAAGCTTTACAAACTCATTTGTGGGTCAGAAGACCCCACAGAACAGTAAAAACGTATTCACACAAAAGTACACGGTTAAACCTAACGAAATAACCTGAGCACAACACCCCTTACATGCCTGTAAATTGATGAAATCCCACAGTTTCCCACAAGGTAGTAAAAGGCATAGTCAAAGCGAGTGAGGGGGGAGGTATCATGTGACAGATGAAGGGCGTTGATGATTGATGAAATTGGATTCAAAGTGAGAAGCTGCACACATAACCCAGCGCTCAACAAACGTTACAACACCATCACTGTAATAAACACTGTTACAACACACAGGCATAATTTACTGATCCTGGACACCCTTCAGAACTCTTATCAGTGGAATACACTGACCCTACACACCCACACACCTTACCACACTATTAGTGAAAAGCACACAGGCATGTGTGTCCGTCCATCTACAGACCTGTATATGCGTTACAGCATCTGCATGCTCTGGAAAACATATGTCTGCCCTAAAGGATGCAATTGTGTTACGGAGTGAACACTCCTTCCCTCCATCTCTCTTCGGATGGGCCAGTGGTGTCCCCCCCTCCTCTCTCTGGGGAAGGAGAGAGAGAGGGAGGAGGGAGAGAGAGGGAGGAGGGAGAGAGGGGAGGGACAGCACTGGAGAGATAAGTGGTGTAATATGAAGCCAGAATGCCAACAGGCCTTCTAACCCTTCCTGGTAAGAGGCAACACAATGCATGTGTAGGATCTTCATTGGATCCCTTCTGCTGCTGGTAATTCTGTGGTGTTCAGGATTTGAAAATAGTCTACAGTTCCATTTCAACATTAAAATGTCTGCCTCGACACTGTAGAAAATACTATACTGTACAGTAACTACAGTTAGTTGCTTCCTCCTTTATTTAAACCATAAGGGCATTTACGGGTGTGGTAACTCACCAATATATCATTGATAAGGGTTGATCTGGGCCACAACATGATTAACCTGAAACAGGCAGTGCAGTGCCTGTAGTACCTCTACTGACCGGGTTACATTTCATTGTATATGGGTGTTGGATTAGTGTTGGAGATTAACCAGTTCTATCACTAACCTGCACCTCATTCTCTGAAAAATTGGGGATTGTAATATTCTTTGTATTTTTCCTGTAGACTGTATTTCACCTAGATATACAACAAAAACATGTAGGGCGGGTTAAACCCTAGTCCAGGAACCAAAAAAACCCAAGCTCAATATATAATCACAATTAAGCTTTTTATTTTAGATGTTTCTTGAGTCCAGGACAAGGTTTAAACTCTGTCCAAAGAAATAATAAATTAATCCATTCAGATGGGTTGTATTTATTTTACCCAGTTCTGAAACGGTTGTTGGAGTTTAAACAGTTTAGGGCGACTTGCATTTAGTCATTCTAGCCCAGATGGTAATTGTCGGATATTCTTTGTCTGGATTTCAATAGGAAATACACATTAACTACATTTCAGCAGAATGTGACTTGTACTGTACATGCTGTAGGTTGTAAAATTCAAGTTTACTTTCCCAGTATTCCCAGTATTTTAATGAATCCCAGTTGGAAAATTCCTAGAACAGGAGAGTTAAGAGTAAATTGCTTAGTGTACATAAAACCCTAGACATGGAATGAGCCATTCATTGACGTTCATGCGACCCATGATGGTCCAGAGGTCTAAGCTGTAACACCTGGAGTACATCCAGCTGCAGCGTGAATTTGAATCCGGCCCCGGGCTCTTTTTTCACTGTCAATACAGCAGAACAATGCCTCAGAAACTACCTCCAAAAATAAAACAAAAATATGTGTATCCCTGTAAAAGTCAATAAGGCCATATCAGAGAACGAAAACCAGCATAATTCATTTACTTGTTTACTTTCATCCATTCCTTGTATGGAGAAAATGAGTCATCAACTAATATAAACTTTCAACATAGATACATTTCACTCACACACACACACACTTCGCTGTTGTTTTGGTTGCTCATTGACCAACCATACCTGGACTGGTAGTATATTATTCAGAAGTACAAGCACAAAGCACAAAGCCAGGAAGTGCTACGTCTGTCTTCCAGAACCACCCACACAGGTACACCAACGGGAAGGACTTTGACTCAGTGGTACAGGTACACCAACGGGAAGGACTTTGACTCAGTGGTACAGCTACACCAACGGGAAGGACTTTGACTCAGTGGTACAGGTACACCAACGGGAAGGACTTTGACTCAGTGGTACAGGTACACCAACGGGAAGGACTTTGACTCAGTGGTACAGCTACACCAACGGGAAGGACTTTGACTCAGTGGTACAGGTACACCAACGGGAAGACCTTTCACCTCCTGTTTTTCCTCACATTTGTTAGTTCCGTTTTGCAATGCAACCAAAAAAAGAACTGTCAACTTTGCATAGAAGCCGTACCAACATGTCGTCTATTATTAGCGGTCCATTAAACCAAGTTACACTCTGGGTATGTGCTAATATTAAGCTATGCCACAAAACACAATGATGATCCATCATGACGGTCCTTCTTTTTATCACGCCATTCTCTCACCTGTCTCTTTGTCTCATCCACAGCCATAAACCACA
Source organism: Novumbra hubbsi (assembly GCA_016801125.1). Classification (NCBI taxonomy): domain Eukaryota; kingdom Metazoa; phylum Chordata; class Actinopteri; order Esociformes; family Umbridae; genus Novumbra; species Novumbra hubbsi. The sequence continues at coordinate 63,664 of JACXGK010001013.1, forward strand.
AGTCACATTATGTCTTCTTCTGTTTTGTCTTACCCCATCCACAGCCATAAACCCCAAGTCACATTATCTCTTCTTCTGTTTTGTCTTACCCCATCTACAGCCATAAACCCCAAGTCACATTATCTCTTCTTCTGTTTTGTCATACCCCATCAACAGCCATAAACCCCAAGTTACATTATCTCTTCTTCTGTTTTGTCTTACCCCATCCACTGCCATAAACCCCAAATCACATTATCTCTTCTTCTGTTTTGTATTACCCCATCCACAGCCAACTTAGAAATACAAGTCACATTCTGCCTTTCTTCTTTTGCCCAGTTCACCCATTCAGTCATTACACTCCCCCGCTTTACATCCTCTCTGTTTTAAACACGGCCACCTAGACTGCTTTACTTCCTCTGCCATCCCATCAGCCAATCAGCAGCAGTTGTACTGGCGAGGTACCTCTGAATAAACAGAGAAGAGTTGGGGAAAGGTCAATGCTAGCCAAACACAGACAATAAAAGGGAGCAGAGTAATTGTGTGGGCAACGTTCCAGGGGGAAATAAAATGTGGCACAGGTACACAGACAGTCACACACACACAGACATAACCAAATACACATATTTACCAAACTACTTCCCAGCACTTTCACTATGACCCACTCACGCTAAGAAAGTCAAAGTGTTCTCTGTTAGAACCACATCATTTCTGGTACACCACACACACCATGGTGCAGAAGAAGATTTTTGATTATGGAGCCAACACTACTTCCTGTGCATAGCTGGGGAAAGCACCAAAGAACACACACGCACACAAATATCTATGAACCTCATGGAGCCAGGCTCCACTATCCAGAAAACCTTGCTAGCCTTCTCTGAGAGAAGAGAACCAGCCCAAAGGTAAAGCAAAGGAACCATTGGAGGACGTTAACAGAACCGCACGTTAACAGAGCAGTACTGTAACAGAACCATAACAGAATGAGAAGTTAACTGAACGATACTATACCGGTGCAATGGTTGTTGAGCAAACGGTTGGCGGTTGTAGAGTTGCATTCTGTAACGACAGAGCCTTCCTCCATTCTCTTTCCTCTGCAGACACACACACACAGGCGCCCGCAGACAGACACACACACCTCTCCCTTGACAAGATCCAGGTACCTTTCTTTTTACTGTCTGAGAGTGTGAGTCCACTGACCTCGCGGCTACAATACTGCCGTGTGTTTGTGTATGTGCAGCGATAGATAGTTCAACACCTCGTCTAAGGCAGTCCGGATTTTCCTCCCCCTCGCTCTCTCTTTCCTACTCCCCCCTATTTCTTTCTTTCTTTCTTGAAAGTCGTTCCTTTGTTTCTTTTATATCCAGTTGCGGTCTTGCACCAGACAGGAAGATTTCTGTTTGTGCGCAAATGGTAGAGTTCCAGTCTCCCTGTGTTCCTCTCTCTTCAGCGACTGCTCTCTGACATATGCTCAGCCACAGTGCCACTACAGCATGCTACCACAAAGCCCAGAGTCAGTGGCTGAGCGAGTGAGGCCCGGAGGAGGAGATAAAGCAAATCCTGGGAGTGGCCAAAAGCCGAGCTGAGCGGCTGTTGGCTCACAGGTCTTTAACCTCTGGAGTGCCAACGGAAACTAGGCTCTCCAAACACAGAAATAGAGGGACAAATCGCAGAAGAACCCTGTGAGACCCAAACAAGCACAACATGTTGACATGGTAGAGAACGTGCGTGGCCTTGATACTGAGGTTTAAACATGCCGAACCGGCTCCTGAGAGAAGAAGGACCCAACGCAAAGGGGGAAACCGAGCTGTACTTCCTGCCAAATAGATGACCGGGTTTTCCACAGATCATGCCTTCAATTTGAATACAAATTGAGAGAAGATTGAGAAACTCGTGTCAGAAAGGCGAAATACCAAAATTGCGGTAGACAGATTTGTGACCCATTGCATTGCCCATTGAAAATAATAATAGGAGAAAACTCTAGGGAGTCACTCTAGAGTCTAAAAGACTCCATATTTTCATAAATATATAGTTAGTTTCACAGTATTTTCCAAAACATAACAAATATCTACAATTTCTTGTAAAAAAAAAAAAACATGTAGTATCTTCATTCCTCGAAAAATGTAAGTCAATTCCCAAAGCAGAAAGAAATGTGATAATCTACTAATAGATATTTCTGGTCCAATTGAAAGGGCCCCCATTCTACTTACAAAATTAAAAAAATCTAATAGAAAGATGGTATGCCACTGCTCCTCCACATGTAGTCACATGACTACAGGAGCACAGCCAAACTACGGGGAACACACGGTGTCCGATCCTGCCTCTTCTGTTTCCTGTTTATTTTAAAGGGTGTACGCAACCCGGCAAATCCCCGTTGACCTTGTTAGTGTGCACATGGGTGTTTAAGAATGCACGTGTGGGGATAGGCTCCTCTAACTAGTTACAGAGCGCAAAGAGGATACTGAACCTCAGCCCCGTTTTATATTGGGCCAGTGTACCAGATCTGTGAAGAGCCTTAAATGCACTAGTACAGATGTCACTTGGACAGACAGGTGACCTGTGGTGAGGTCAAGAGCATGATGGGGCTCATTAGGAGAGAAGCCAATCACATCGAGGCAGCCGCCGCGGTACCTCAGACCTGACCAATGGGGGGGAGAAGCGGACGGCAACTTCTGACCTGGTCTGCAATCATTGACAAAATGATCAGAATCTAATTTTCATTTGTACAGGAAGCAGACGTGCATGCTCTGGAAACAAACGGCGTGATTCGAGGTTCGACTCCCATCGGAGCATAGAGGAAGTCTAGACGAGGAGGCCGGGGCAGAGAGCGGCAGCACAGTCACAGATGCAGCACAGTCACAGATATAGAGCTGACAGGAAAGGCAGCAACTGAAAGAGCGGGGTCTCGCATGGGCACAAACAAACACAGAGAACCGAAACGGAATATCTTTATTAACATGCCCGTTTCTCAATCTCTGTCCACATGTAAGCATGTTGGCATGCACGTTCAGGAGCAAGTACACGTACACTCCGTTGTGGGGAAACACTACTTCCACAAACTGGAGAACAGGTTTG
>JACXGK010001013.1:66811-81113 GCA_016801125.1 Novumbra hubbsi
GGGGGGAGGAAGGGGCTGAGGGGAGGGCTTACGGGGGGAGGAAGGGGCTGAGGGGAGGGCTTACAGGGGGAGGAAGGGGCTGAGGGGAGGGCTTACAGGGGAAGGAAGGGGCTGAGGGGAGGGCTTACGGGGGGAGGAAGGGGTTGAGGGGAGGGCTTACAGGGGTCCCATATCCACAGGTCAAACAGGCTGCATACAACATGGAGGCGGGCGTTTCCAAATGCCTCCAAGGGATATGCACTTTTTGAAATAACTAGATAGCTCTGTAATATACTTGTAATTGTCTTATGTAAAAGCTCATCCACTCCGCTTCATTGTCCGACTGGCCCTCATGTGAAAATCTTAACGTGCAATGGTTTCTCTGGGCAGGCTGGGACGTATCAGGGGGAGAAAACCGCCCCTGCTAAGATGTGTTTCCTAAGTGAATGTGGGTCAGTTTACCCCTTGCTCTCCCGGCTCAGGGGCCTCAGGTATCAGTGCCACACCCCAAGTACTACACCCGCCGTCCTCACCTGCATCTACGTTCCCGAGACACTTCCTGTGCAGAACCTGTGCGGAAGGATCGAGGTCCCAAACAGAGGGACGGATGATCGAGGTCCTAAACAGAGGGACGGAAGGATCAAGGTCCCAAACAGAGGGACGGAAGAATCGCAGTACCAAACAGAGGGACGGAAGGATCGAGGTCACAAACATAGGGACGGAAGGATCGAGGTCCCAAACAGAGGGACGGAAGGATCAAGGTCACAAACAGAGGGACGGAAAGGACCTGAGTTTGCACACCAACACCACAGAGGAATGCCTGCATGCAGCACTTCGGGAGAGGCTGGTGGGAGGAGAGGGAGAATGGGGGAGGGGGGGAGAATGCATTGGTAACCACCGACGACATGTGGACAGACCTAGTTCTCGTTCTTATGAGGCCCATAGCATGTCTGTCTGTCTGTCCGCCTTGCTGGCTGTTTTGGAGGCTTCCAGAGAAGGGCTGAACCCCATCCAATACTCTTGTCGCTTGTTTGATGTAGGCTCCGGAACAAGACACCCATCTGACCCACTCTTGTGTCAGCAGACTAATAAATAAAGGCTGCGGGTCTGTCTAACACCGTAGGCTATTAAAAATATTAAAGACATTATTAAATAACCTGCGAACAGCTTCAGTAGACAACTAAAAGCTTCAATGGGCTAGTCTACCTATGTGTGTCTAAGACTGCGTGTGCAAGAAGTGCGGTAAGAATTAACAGATTACATGAGCCAGATCGCTATTATTCCAAAATCAATTGTTTTCCACGTTTATTCGGAAGTGGTGCATGTGAGCTGTTTGTGCATACCGCCTTGTGCATACCGCCTTGTACATACCGCCGTGTGTATAGTGCCTGTTCCAGGCTTCGCTGTCTATACATTAAGCTTGACACTGTACCCGAAATCAGAACAACATTGTTACAGGAATGCATTTGATCAAGGCGTCTTTCGATTGGCTTGGACTTATTTAAAATGTCTTTCTGCATACTACAGTGGTCAGTGACAAATAAGGCGTTCCAGTGTTTATAAATTGTTAACACGTAATAACGTCACTACTAGGGATGTAGCGGCTTCACAGTGCCCCTCGGTTGTAAAAACAAATGGTTCTCAAACAGTTTGCCATTTTGTCATTCGAGGTATTGCATTTAAATAAACAAATGATTTTTTTCTGAATTGTTCAAATCCAAGCAAAAGGAATTAACATTCATATAGTTGTTAGTTTAAGAGAGAGTCGGTTATATGTACACGACGTCATATAACCGCAATAGCAAGGTCAGAACCTCAACCCGTTTACCCAAAAAGACAAATCCCCAAAATGCGTTAACACATTTACATTTCTATCAAACATATTTAACAAATAAACAATATAATTGCTAATACTATTAGCATTACACCATGATACCGTAATAACGTGATCTTTTTTGAGACGGTTAACATACCTCATACATTACAGCCTGAATCCAACAGACCAACAGAAGATATAAGAGATGAGATAAGGCAGATGAGATACATAGTTGCTCACCACATCAGTTGATACATTGCTTGGCTCTACATTGAGGCAGTAGCCTAAATCAAATATTGAAAATCCACAACATGAAGCAAGCATTTTATTTAGCCTCGAAGCCTATTGTGATTGGCCAGTGACGGGTCAAATTTGGGGGGGTCAAATTTGGGGGGGTATTTGTTCATATCATTTTGTTATTATTTCTTCATCAAAACTCAGCCCTTTTAAACAAATGCCAACACTGAACTGGTCATTCTTGGTTGTGAAACTAGCAGGAATATGTCTGACACACCCTTCAATCTGTGTTTTAAAAAACATCTGTGTCCATTCTTTGATGTTTTGCAAAATTGATAACAGACTTTATCTATACCATGGTTTTTAAAAAGAATTTAAACATACTGCGGGAAAGACTTGATCATGTTTGTCCACTTGCCTGCGGATTCTGCGAAATCTTCTTCATCCACCCTAATAAATGTAGGTCAGAAATGACTCTGGACTGCATGGTTTTGATGACACTGAATACAATCCCATTCAGGTTTTTCAAACATGACTCAAATTTGTGTTAAGGTTTCTGAAATTTTTGCATTGGCACGAGCTCGTTAGTCCCTTAAATTTCAAATGACTCAAAAATAAATACTTCTTTAGGTCGACAAAGTGGGAAGATTTGAGTCACAAACGTGTTTAATAATTTTTAATTTTTTTTCATACAAAAATGGACAGGTCACATTAATGACTCATTTACATTGCGGCTCTATAGATTTCCAGAACACACCGGCTGTCTGTGGCGTGAATGTTATCGTAAGGCCTAGTTCAGGAGTGCTTAACCCAAACTCCCTGACCCCCTCTGGTACCCTAGCAGCAGACCGGTCGGGCACTCCTTGCCTCGCCCCACTCAGCCCACCAGGCTTGGCCTACAGAAGCATCGCCTACATTCCACAGGGACCTGTTTCCAATCAGCATGGCACCGTGCCCCTAGACTGTGGCAGCCATGACGATGCGGCAGCTAATACCACTTGGCACCAGCGGTACTACAGAGACTACCCGGTACAGGGCCGAGCTGTGGAATATAATCGTTTGTTTGTGATGCATGGTGATGCTGACGTGAACGATTCTGCAATGGATGCTAAGAAAATAGATAAATAGTTTTCCTTATTAAATATCATAAATCACTACAAATAATGGGGAATCACGTGTCCTGTTTTCACTCAGAGTTAGAGTTAGCATCAACCCCGTAAAATGCAGTCAATCAGCATATTATACAAGAATTTAGGCTATCAACTGTACCTCAGATATCCAAAAGGACAAAAAAGATCACTCGTCCATTGGCACATTTATTGCAAAGGATCTCTGCCAATTATAGCAGGATTGTAAGAATCTCTTACTCGGTCGTGGAAAACCCAGGCTTTCGTTTCCTCCTCCATCCGCTCGTGCCAACATACATAATCACTTCTTTGAGTTCACAAAAACCGCTAGACCGGTGCTGAACAGTGACACAACATCCAGAGTAACAGAGTTGATGCGTCAGCCGACCGAGAGGTCATCACCTGCGATTCCTGGACACCCACCGCCACAGCTGTAACTGCTCATTATATTTGCGATGGCTGGCAGCTGAAATCACAAACGAGAGTCTTTTACGAAAGCCACACAGGTTTTTGCTAAATGTTATTGCAGAGTGAATAATGAAAAACAAAAAATCCACATAAACCATACAATATGTTATGCTACCTTGTGGTACAAATTATTTTATTTGCATAAAAGGCAGCCTTAGAAGTTATAGTATTGACCGCGATATAGACCGTGAATTTCCTGTAATATAGTTGCTACAGTTTATTACGTTAAAACTTTCTTTCGTGTACAAATTCTTGAATAACTTGAAAAATAGATTGACATGAATTTTGACATGTTCTTTTTTTTGATAAACAGATCGCTAATATAATGGCTGAAAGCGAGATTTTCAAGTATTTGTAATTTTACTGAAATATATGACAGGATGCATCGAGAATTGGTTTATAATTTAATCGTTCCCCACTGCACCGTAATCAAATCAAATCGTGAGGCAGGTGTAGATTCACACCTCTAGTACAGAGACACCAGTTAGATAGCTATTGGACAACTAGACAGAACAATCCAGGTAGATATTTAGCAACTTCACAGATCCTGTCAAATAGCTATTGGACAGCTACACAGATCCTGTCATATAGCTCTTGGACACCTAGACAGAACCAGCTAGATAGCTCTCAGACAGCTACACAGGGAACAAGCGTGCACTGTAGAAACCTAAACATACTCTGATACATAACATGGAACTACAATGCACCACCGCTGTATTGCAACATTTCTATTTGCAGTTCAACCTTACAGATATATCCTGCTTTGACACACACACAAGTAGAGACTGTACATTCCCCTCCCCCAGTCAAATTACAGGTGTGGAACGCTTCCATGTCCGGAGGAAACCGAACGTCTGACCCCTTCGCAGTACACAAATTAGAGCAAACAGTGGAGAAAAAAAAGGAAAAAAAACGCCTGTGACGACCACTGTTCTGCAGAACCTGTCCTTTGCGAGGTGAATTCAGAGAGCCTGGAGCCACAGCTCAAAGCCCTATCGATGTGCATAGGTCACCGAGTCTCTGTCTTGACGGAAGACTACAAAGTAACCGGTTGTGTAAGAACAGCTACGGTGGATGTGACTTCACGGCCTTGTGCCTATCTGGATGCACAAGGAAGTTAATCATCCACTATGAATATGGCCTATAAAAACCATCCATATTTAAAACTACACAAGCAGGCAGCTGATAAGAATGTTTCACAATCTCACACGAGGAAAAAGTTTCCCGGCACACACACACACACACACACCTGGACATAGGATGGGCATGCGTATCATTTTATTGGCCTGATTCCACACACACACACACACACACACACAGGGACGCACGCTCACACACGGACACAAAACGTGGACACACACACACTCTAGGGAAAGCCACCACAAAGTAACTGTGTAAATCTAAACGGTGTGTAACACAATGATGGGGGTCGTTCCATTTCTACAACGAGGTACTGCTGAGTCTGGTCCTTGTTTTGGTCAAAAGATGGTTTTAGACGACCCCGCAAATGACTGACACACACCCACGTACACGTGCAAATGTACTACTGAAACGCTGCATTTACCGAAACGTTGCACTTACTGACAAGCTGACACTCGTCTGTCATCGATTGACTGCAACAAGCACGTCACCTAGTCTGACGGGCCAGTCCCCTTGTGTCTTTCCAACTCCAGCGAGGAAACAAGGGGAAAGAACAACAATTAAGCTCTGCACCGGTGGGAGGACGGAGAAAACCTGGGCAGAGAACGGAAGAGAGAAGCAGCGATCCATTCCGGGAAAACAGCATCTGGACCTGGGAGAGGGAGGGGGATGGGGGGGGGTGGCGGAGTTCTCACGGACGACCGAGCATCAGAGAAACAGCCAAAGAGAGCCCAGCGCTGCATGAAGGAGCTCTGTCCTCCGAGCCTGAAGATTTGTTTATGAGTGCCACAGCCCCCCTCCATAACGTTGAAAAACGACGCAACCGGGCACTGAACAAAAGTGCCTGAACACTGAATAATTTCTCATTCCTTCCCCACAACCCTGTGGTTTCTATTCAGGGTTGTACAGAGACCAGGGAAAAGTGTTGTTTTTGTACCAAAACTTTCACATGCTTTCATTATTTCAACTAATTTCCCCGCTCAAAGTAATTCAAAGTATACCAAACTGCTCGTCAACGTTCTCCAGAACCTACTGGTTTATCAGGTCAGCGTATGGGTCCAACAGAGATCCAAATGCTAACGGTTAGAATCGGTACGTGGCGAACCAAAGACTACATCCCAACCTGACACACCGTGGGAGAAGCACCGCGCAGGCCCCAAGCCGCCAGTGAGGCAGCACCCCCTATCTGCCAACCAAGGGCACTCCACCATCTGCATTGGGTCTGCAGTTGGATGGCTGACAGGACACACACCTCCCCCTTTCCCCACAGTGCTCACCTGGACATAATGCAAATACCTCCCGTCCTTTTGTCCGCCGGCCCAGTTGCCATGGAAAAGTACCAGAGGAAAGTTGGACGCAGTGCAGAAGATCCCCCAGTCTCCCTTGTTTTCACACCGTCCCTCTCGCTTTCACACTCTCCCTCCCTCTCAGTCTCTCTCTGCCTCACTCCCCTCCCGGGTCATCAGTACGGGACAGAATGAGGTCATCACCCTGCACCACCTTTTGCAGAACATCACCCACAGGGTTCTAATACAGTAGAGTCAGCTGTTCTACGGTGGTGTATTGTGTTAGTGTACAATGGTACTGTGATAGTGTACCATGGTATTTTAAAGTGCTGGTGGGGTATAGTATTACGGCCAAAGTACTATGGTAATGTATAATGGTCCTTCACTGTGGTCCAATGGTAGGTATAGCATAACAGTGCTGTACTATGGGGCTATGCTAGTGTGCCGTGGTCATTTAAAGGGATGGTATACTATGGCCTGCTAATATAGTAGTGTAAAATTGTCCCGTGCCATGGTACTATGTTATGTTCTGTCCCCAGACCGAGGCACAGTAGAGATATCCCAGACAATGAAAGGCGTATCTAGACATACAACAAGGGGTGGCCAGCTATATGCAGCCCCCTATCCCCAGAGGGGGAGGGGGAGCCGCGGACAGACAGCGGGGGCAGGAGGCAGGAGCACCAGCAAAGGTTAGCCGGTCAGGAGCCGAGCGGAGGCGAGGCCCGCGGAGAGGGAAACGCACCGCGCAGCACATTCGTGATTTGTAGGTGACTGACAAACAGCTAAAAATAATCCCACGCAGCCCAGGAGCGCTCAGACAGAGCCGGACGGGCAACACGACACGGGGGGGCACCCGGGGCCAGGACACGTCCGTCTCTACACATGTGCACACTCGCTCCCATACGGCGTGAACGTCGCGGCTTTCATGGGGACGAACGCGAAGACTCAATCCCACACACACACACACACACACACACAGATGGTGTTTATGAACAGAAATGCCACACGCCCACTGGTAATCCCTCTCTGAACATCCGTCACACGCCAATAAAGTTATCTGCTCCTCTCAACGCTCCCAGGGCCCTTGTTCGGTGCCAGAGTGGTCCGCGGTCGGCCAAAAGCCTTCTCTAATCCCAGCTAGATGACGGCTAAAGGAGTCGTGGCCTGGTTCCTATGGCCCGGTATTATGTCTGATCCGAACATCACAGGAACCAGTTGAAACCACTCCAGTGCCACAAGCGGAGGCCAGTCCAAACACATAGCCTAGCAGAGCAGTAGTTACAGAGCTGCACAGCACACACACACACACAAGCCCCCCACACACACACAAGCACAGACAGACACAAAGACACTAGAATAAACCGGAGAAGATGACTAATAACAGCACAACGATGTTGATCAACCAGGAGGACAATTACGGCTGTATTACTGGAAACGGAGAGACGTAACAACGTTATTGGTTTAATATCATTTTTCCTCGCGGTTAAATAGGTTCCTAGCGCCCGCACTGCACACGTCACCGCGTTCCCTTGGCGAGCATCACATTCTCCCGTGGTGGGCACCCCGGCGCGGCTCAAACCGACCGCGGTTTGAGCCCAATACACCACCGGGAACGCCCTCCTTGACACTGTCCCAGCTGGTTCAGTCACTCCAATCGATGACTACGTCCGCAGCCTTTCATGCCAATAGTGGAGGAAGCATACAGCCTGTTCCTAACCACATCACACCTCAACACTGACATATCGCAACACGTACTAGCGGTGTCAATGATGCGATTGGGGAAGGTGCTACATTGGGCATGATAATAATTCTGTTGAGAACGGGTGCTCAATTCGGAAATGATCTTGTTGAAATAAGAACGTTTATGCCTCCCCGTATGTCGGAGCCAAAAATGTGAGTCACTGTTAGTGTTGACTCGATTTGGAGTTCCATGTTGCTCAATTTCATGAAGGGTGGCTTTCAAAATATGTGCCCTGTCCAAAGTTCTACGTGTCACACGCGTCCACGAAACCCAAAACAATATTTGACCTGCTTTCCTTTTCCAGTTGGGTGCCCGTTGAGTCGTTTGACACGTTGTGAGGTGTAACTGGTTTTGAGTGTGTGCCCAAGGCAATTTAGCGGTTTTCCTTCACAGGCATCCTGTTCAAAACAAGGTTCGCCTAACCCTTCATGCTGTAACCGCCCCCGTCGCCCCTTCATCCAACCCCACTCCCTGCGACGTGATGCCCTCCCCCTCAGCCGCCGTCTGTAGTTACACCCCTGCATAATCCTGCTTTGTAACACCCCACAGACAAACACAGAGCCTACCAGCAACCCCTTCCCCTCCCTCCAGCTCAGCCTGCTTCCCTTTCCACCCCCTCCCCTCGGGCCGCATCCCCTCCCCCACCTCCTGGCTGCTCCTCTGTAATTCTAGGTTCAACAATACAAGGTTAAGATTAAAGGGATACTGATATCCCATAACTCTTCGCTCTACTCAACGAGGGGAGCCACTTCTGCGTTCACCATGACTGGGGGTGATTGGCAACAGCAGGAAATGCATCATCATTGCAGACATTGTGAATTTCAGTCAACACATGCAATGCTATTAAAGCCGCTATGCTATGAATTTAGACACTTGATTTTCTGACCACTGGTCATGATTTCAGTGTTTATCCAGGGGATTCCAACAACAGAGCTGGTGAATTGTTTTCATTTAGAAAAAATGTTGGCATGGAATTATGAATGTTCTTTTAGCATTGACTAGCTAAAACTAGCTATAGCTATGAAGGCATCTGAAGCTGCCATGATTGGCGAGTCATTAATGGAGCTTTCTTACCACTCACCTACAGTTCTACTATACACAACTGTTCTGCTACTCACCGACTGCCCTGCTACTCACCGACTGCCCTGCTACTCACCGACTGCCCTGCTACTCACCGACTGCCCTGCTACTCACCGACTGCGCTGTTCTACTAGTTCTACTATTCACAGGCTATTTACTCCCTGTTCTGCTATTCACAGGTGAGTCATTAATGGAGCTTCCTTAACCCTCACCGACTGTTCTACTATACACTGACCGTTCTGCAATACACTGACCATTCTGCTATTCACAGACCGTTCTGCTATTCACAGACCGTTCTGCTATTCACAGACCGTTTTGCTATACACTGACCGTTCTGCTATTCACAGACCGTTCTGCTCTTCACAGACCGTTCTGCTCTTCACAGACCGTTCTGCTCTTCACAGACCGTTCTGCTCTTCACAGACCGTTCTGCTCTTCACAGACCGTTCTGCTCTTCACAGACCGTTCTGCTCTTCACAGACCGTTCTGCTATTCACTGCCAAGCCTGCCATTCACAGACTGTTCTGCCATTCACATACTGTTCTGCCATTCACATACTGTTCTGCCATTCACAGACTGTTCTGCCATTCACATACTGTTCTGTCATTCACATACTGTTCTGCCATTCACATGCTGTTCTGCCATTCACATACTGTTCTGCTATTCACAGACTGTTCTGCTATTCACAGACTGTTCTGCTATTAACAGACTGTTCTGCTATTCACAGACTGTTCTATTACTCTACCAACTGTGGGCAGGAAATCAGTTGCCACAAGGGAACTGGCTATACTTCCTGGTTCTATGTGCACCTAGCCATCACTGAAGGATATACATTATAAATAATAGGCAAATAAGAGGTGTAACGGCCACACACATTTACACATACAAACCCAGTTTCCAGAATGTAATGATATGCAAATAATTTAAACCCCAGAAAATAGTACAAAGACAACATACCAATTGTTGAACCAGAGAAATTTTATTGTTTCGTGAAAAGTATATGCCTACTGTGAATTTGATACCAGCAACTTGTTTCAAACAAGTTGGGACAGAGGCAACAAAGGACTGGAAAAGTAATGTTAAAAACATGGTGGAATATCACACAATCAAACTAATTTGGTTAATTGGCAACAGGACAGTAACATAGTTGTGTAAAAAAAGATAATTCCAGACAGGATGAGTCTGTCAGAAGTGTGGATGGGGAGAAACGTACCTCTCTGTCAAAGACTGCATGGGCAAATAGTGCAAAAATATAACAATAACTTTTCTCAACATAAAATTGCTAAGCAATTTGTCTCATCATCTATAACGGTTAACCTCATTAAAAGATTCAGGGAATATGGAGAAATCTCGGTACCAAAAGGACAATGCTGAAAACCAATATTAAATGGCCTTTAACTTGGGTCCTCGGGCAGCACTGTATTAAAAACAGACACAATTATGCAGTGGAAACCACTGCATGGGCTCAGGAACAATTCTGAAAAACAGTGTCTGTGAACACAGTACATTGCTGCATCCACAAATGCAAATTAAAACTCTACCAGGCAAAGAAAAAACAATATATAAACAAGATCCAGAACTTGCGTCGCCTCCTCAGGGTCCAGGTTAATTTAAGATCGACTGAGGCAAAGTGGAAAACTTTCCAATGGAGCAAAATGTTTTATTATTTTGGGGAATCATGGACGCCGCATCCTCCAGAATAAAGAGGATGGGGGCTCTTATTGCAGCACAGTTCAAAAGCCAGCAGCCGTGATGGTTTGGGGGTGAATTTGAGCACTTGGCATGGTTCACTTTAGTGCAAATAGCAGGGGCACCATCCATGCCAGCATATACTTCTTCTTCAAGGAAGGCCTTGATCATTTTGCAAGATCATGCCAAACCATATTCTGCACGGATTAAAACAGCATGACTCCATAGCAGTAGAGTCTGGGTGCTAAACTGGTCTGCCTGAAGTCCAAACTTGAAACATTGAAAACATTTGGTGCTTAAAAACATCTATGTTGAAATCCTATATCAAAACAAATTGTGAACGCATTTCATTTTCACAACTACAGCAATTGTTCTCCGCAGTTCTTAAAAAACACTTACAGAGTATTGCTAAAAGACGAGGTGATAATTAACAGTGGTTAACATTCCCCTGTCACAAGTTCTTTGAATTGTGTGGCTGACATCAAATTCCAAATGTATTTTTCAGAAAATAAAAATGTCTAATTTTGTTTCAATATTATATAGGGATAAATGATTTGAACGTCATTGCATTAGGTTTTTATTTGGATTTTACACAGCTTCCCAACTTTTTGGGGAAACAGGGTTGTATATGAAAGTACACGTAAATGCACAAACACACACAAACAAACGAAACATCGCAACACTTAAATTAAACATTAGGTCTTGATGAACAAAATATATTAAAGATCTTTAATGTGTGTAAATGTATAATTTGTTGAGAGGAAAATGTCTTAACAACCGTCAATGGAAACCACAATCACCAACCGATTGAGGGCTGGATTCAAAAATCTAACAAAAATCGATAAAAAAAATCCAAGAAAACAATTGTAATCACAGGCTGTTCCCATTTGCGGGTATTTTAGCTTGGCAACTCATAATGTGATTAAGTAAGTATGCATGGCCCCCACATGCCTTTATATCTCGACAGTGTTTGGACATGCCTCTGATGAGACGGTGGACAGTGTCCTGTAGGATCAGAGTATCAGTGAACTCCTGGACAGTATTAGGTGCTTCTTGGCGGCGTTGGATGCACCAAATAATAACTTCCAGTTATTAGAGTTTTAAAACTGGATTCAGGTCTTGGGAATGTGAGGGGCCAGACAACAGCATCAATGCCTTCATCTCGTCTCCCCAAAACTACCAACAAACTCTGGCCACATGAGGCCGAGCATTGCCCTGCACCTGGAGGAACCCAGGGCCCACAGCACCAGCGTGAGGTCTGACCATTTCTTCCCAGTACCTAACAGCAGTCAGAGTACTGCTGGCTAGCATGTGGAGGTCTGTGTGACCCTCCAAGAATATGCCTCCCCAGACCATCACTGACCCACTGCAAAACATGTCATGCTGGATGATGTTGCAGGCAGCAAAACATTCACCACGGCATCTACAGACTCTTTACATCTGTCACATAGTGTCAGTATAAACTTGCTGTCATCTGTGCGCCAATGGTGGAACTGCAAATCATGTTGTTCTCTGGAACAACCAATGCCAATTGAGCTGCACGGTGCTGAGCTGTGAGCACAGGTCCCACAAAACAAACGTTAGGCCCTCATACCACCCTCATGGAGTCTGTTTCTGACAGTTTAGTCTGAAACATGCCTACCAGTGCCCTGCTGAAAGTCATTGAGCTGGGCTCTGGCAGTGCTCCTCTGGTTCCTCCTCCGGTAAATGAACAGATACCGGTGTTGCTGCTGGGTTGATGCCCTTCTACGGCCCCGTCCAGCTCTCCTCGTGTAACGTCTCCTGGTAACACCTCCATGCTTTTGAGATGTGCCATCTTGGAGGAGCTGCCCTACCTGTGCAACCAGAATAGGCTGCAGGTACAGCCTCATGCTACCAGCAGTGACAAGGACACTATACAAGTGCTAAACTACAGAAACATCTGTCAGGAAGGATGAGGAAAAAGCAATAGTCTGTGACCACCACTTGCATAACCATTCCCTTTTTGGGGGTTGTCTTGCTGTTGCCTCTCCAGTGCACCTGCTCCAGTCACTTTCATTT
The DNA here is from genome assembly GCA_016801125.1 of Novumbra hubbsi. NCBI lineage: Eukaryota > Metazoa > Chordata > Actinopteri > Esociformes > Umbridae > Novumbra > Novumbra hubbsi. The sequence goes on from JACXGK010001013.1 coordinate 79,415, forward strand.
GCACCAAAACAGGTGACATTGATTCAAAATGGCTTATATTCCTAGGTAGACAGATTGATATCATTGACGTTTGATTGACTTGGTGTTTCACTGTGATGATTATGTGTTCCCTTAATTTTTCTGAGCAGTCTTTATAGATAAATAAACATATACACACATAAATACACCAACACAAACATATACATACACACACACATACCGTATATATAAAACCCATACATTTAAACATACAAGAACAAACCCCTCCTTTCGCACAGGAAGTGAGTGAAGACATGTTGAATGAGTGGCAGGCCTCATCCGTAGCCAAGTTTACAAATATACAGCACGTGACCCCGACACACACAACAACCCCCACTCACACACACACACTCACCCGAAAACCACTCTCAGACAGGACCGGCAACATGTGTCCTGCAGCTGCCTAAACAAATAAACCCAGAGTTGCAGAGTGTAGGACTGACTGGACTTTCTGGCTGGCTGACGGTACTTGCATTCATACTGGACTTGCCCACCGACTGGACACGCTGACCGACTGGACACGCTGACCGACTGGGCTCGCTGACCGACTGGGCTCGCTGACCGACTGGGCTCGCTGACCGACTGGGCTCGCTGACTGACTGTCATGAAACCATGCCAAGCCCAGACCAAGCTGAGCACGAGAGGCTCATTTATTTTCCTTCAAGCGGTAATGTAATACATTGTTATGGAGGGGGGGGGGGGCAGAGAAAAATGCAGGAGATTGGGAGGCGACATTCCTGCATCTGGAACGGCTCAGGAGCACATGCATCCCTCCCTCCGGATCACTCCACTCTCCCCATCTGCCCCTACAATTGTCCCGGGGAAGGAATTCTGTAACCCAACCCTCTGGTTGTGTTTAGAGCAGCACACGCACACACACACACACACATACAGCAACATGTCAATGAAGTGAGAGGCAGTGACCCAGCCTCACTTAGAGAGTATATACAGTTTTAAATGCAAGCCTAAACGCATACTGAATACAACAGTTACAGCCAAGTCGCTTAAGTTGCACTGATTGGGTCACAAACGATGGTCACAACATCCCCATTTAGCATGGCCCCAAACACACACTGAGTAAGTAGGATGTAATTGATGGAGGGGAGGGAAAGGTGGCCAGGACTGAAAAACCACACCTAGCTCATTGGGATTGAACATTTATGTTGGCACAGCCATCCACTCACACCCACAGTTCATAACTGCATGAATCTACAGACTGACATCTACTACTATGACTCTGTCCAGATCAATAACCTCACGTAACAACGGTTCCCAAACAAAGATCCAATTTCAGCAGAGGTGTGAATGTCTAATTCAACAGCATCTATTTAAATATGATACAATAGAACCCGCCCTAAGTGTTACTGCACCAATCATAATGCTCAGGCACTCCTGTTTACAAATGTCAGTCATTTATACACATTGTCTTCACAGGTGTGTGGCAAGGTTAGTGGGTTTATGAGAATATGCAGCATCTGTCTGTACTGGAATTATATTGGAATTGAGTGATAGCCGAGCACAGATAGCCGAGCACAGATAGCCGAGCACAGATAGCCGAGCACAGATAGCCGAGCACAGATAGCCGAGCACAGATAGCCGAGCACAGATAGCCGAGCACAGATAGCCGAGCACAGATAGCCGAGCACAGATAGCCGAGCACAGATAGCCGAGCACAGATAGC
>JACXGK010001014.1:0-12021 GCA_016801125.1 Novumbra hubbsi
GATGGCTAGAGGCCTCTCCATGTGCCATGCCCTGAATGGGAGCCCCAAAGCACAGAGATGGCTAGGGGCCCGCATCCAGGACATGACACATATATTACTAATTCTTCAAGGGCAAGCAAACTTTTGAGCACAACTGTAGGTCAATTGGCAAAAGATTTGTACAATGATTGGTATTAAAAGCTTATTCCATAGAGAATTGGCCTGTCAGAAGTGAGGATGGGTTCTCACCCAACATATCACAATGTAAAATTGCAAAGACTTCAGAGAATCAGGAGTAAACTCTGTATGCACGGGACAAGGGCGAAAACCAATATTGGATTGTTGTGATCATTGCCTCAGGTGGCAATGCATTAAAAACTGACCCAATTATGTAGTGGACATCACTGCAGGGGCTCAGGAACACTTCCAAAAACCATTGTCTGTGAACACAGTACATCGCTGCATCCACAAATGCAAGTTAAAACTACTATCCAAAAAAGAAATCATGAATAAACATCATCCAGAAATGCGAAAGCCATTAAAATCTCATTTTATATGGACTGAGAAGAAGTGCCCTCTGGTCTGACGAATCAAAATTTGAGATTATTTTCGGGAATTATGAACGCCTCATCCTCTGGGCTAAAGAGAGACTATCCGGCTTGTTATTAGCATACAGTGCAATGCCAAAACATATTATGCATGTATCACAACAGCATAGCTCTGTAGTAAACGTGTCCGGTGCCAAACAGACCTGTCTCCTTTTGAAAACATTTGGCACATTATGAAATGACAAATATAGCAAAAGAGACCCCCAAATTGTTGAGCAGCTGCAATCCTATATCAAGCAAGACTGGCACTGCAACCCACTCTCAAAAGTACAGCAATCAGTCTGCTCAGTTCCCGAACGCTTACAGAGTATTGTTAAAAGAAGAGGTAAAGATGCAAATGTTTTGCCACATGTGGCAGGCATCAAATTCAAAATCAATCAAAATCAAAAGTGTGTTTTTCCAAGAAACAATAATTTCTCAGTTTTAACATTTGATATGTTGTCTTTGTAGTACTTTCAATTAAATATAGGGATCATCTGTTTTTATTAGCATTTTACGCAGCATCCCAACTTTTTTGGAAAGCGGGTTGTAGTTTCTTTTTAGAATTTTCAGTTTTGTTTCAAGTAACTTTCTTACCGCATTGGCTGATTTTGGTGAACTTTCCCTAGCAGTGGTAACAACATTTACCAGTTACAGCTAAGTTCTTCTCAACATTTCTGTTGTTGACAGCATTTTCTACTGTGCAAAGTTGTTTGTCAACTCAACTATGCGCCGCCTCAAAGAGTATTAGAGTAATTATCATAGGCCGTCACCCAATTAAAAACTGGCAATTGAGACTTACACCACCAATCCCAAACACATATTGTGGTCATGTTAATGTGCACTGAACAAGTGCAATCCTGTTAATGAACACACTGTCTCAAATTCTCAAACATAACAGCATCTACGATCCTGTGCAATCTGTTTCAGAGTCTATTAGATAGACTGACTGAATTTCAGCTTTTTGACAGACTGATTCATAATAAAACATTTGTTCTTATTGGCCCATCACATAACTCTGATAAAACAGCATGCTTAGACCTCCTAATTATGATTCATCAAGATTGTGTTAGAAACACAATGACTACACTATTACCCATAAGCAGAGCTTTTTAGATCCTTATTTGGTTATTTTTTATATATTGCTCTGACAGAACCAAGCCGGTATACCTACTGTTCGTTTTTTACAGCTTGTACAGGTCCAGAAATATCCCCAAAACTACCAGAGTATTATTTTGGTGATAAGCAGCAAGGTTCTTTTTATCTAGGGCATGGTGTATACTGCTGGGTCTATCCCATTACTAGTCAAGGCAATTTGATCTGTTTCTCCTGGTTTGGAGCCTAACAGAAAGCCCTAAAGACTATGCTTGCAAAATGGTTCGCTATTCTCAACATTCTCAAGTGCGCTACTTTTGACCAGCTGGATCCCTTTGGCTTTGATCAAATGAAGTGCACTATGAAGGGTGCAATTTGGGAAGAGTCTAAAACAGTGTTCTGGGTGAATTGCAGTAATGGCTGTGCCACAGATTAGCTCTCTATAGATGATGACCAAATGGGCCAGGCTTTTTCTGTCCTCCCACCCACTGTGTGTGCGTGTGACAGAGACACGTTGGCCTTGTAGTATTTATTATACCTCATAACAACCTCTGGTAGCTCCCCCCCGATTACCATTTACATCAATCCTACATCCCTGACTAATCTTCTCCTTCTTGTATATCTCCTTTTTTCCCACACATATGTACCGCTCTTTTTAGAACATCTAATTTCCTCCCCTTAGTTCTGATCCCCTTTTTGAGTTTGGTAAATGTTTTAGTTCCTCCGTCAGACGTTTCTCACTGAAAGTCTTTTTTTTCTTTTCTTTTTTTCTTTACTTCCGGTTGTTGGGTTCCCCAAATATCCGTCTGAAGAGAATGAGTTCTAGTTAGTTCTACTGTGAGAATAACTGCTGCATTCGCACACAAGCTCCAGTGTTTGACAGGATTCTAATTTGCAAGGGACATCCGAAATGTGTAAATGTAAACAAACACTTGATCCCATACATACAGACTGAGCAGTTATATTCAGAAGACAAATCTTTTAATGTGTTGGTCATTAAGGAAAAGTGGCTTGGCAAGTGCAAATGTGTTTTTGTTAAATAATGGCATTTTTACATGTCATTTGCGAGAGCATGTTGCAGGTTGGCATGCTGTCGCACAGGACATTGTACATTGTAGAATTACACAAATATACATTTTCACAAAGTCTGCTGCCTTAGTTTTATGCAATTTGCATATACTCCAGAATGTCATGAGGAGTGATCAGATGAATTGCAATTCTTTGCAAAGTCTCTCTTTGCCATGAAAATTAACTTAATCCCAAAACAAATATTTCCACTGCATTTTAGCCCTGCCACCAAATGACCAGCTGACATAATATCAGTGATTGTTTTGTTAAAAAGACATTTCTCTCCAGGAAAAACATCAGGGACAGACTGGTATTCTTCCAAAGGTACACAGATTGGACTGCTTAGGACTGGGGTAAAGTCATTTTCATGCCAACAGTAAAGCATCCTGAGACCATTCATGTGTGTGGTTGCTTCTCAGCCAAGGGTGTGGGCTCACTCACATTTTTGCCTAAGAACACAGACATGAATAAAGAATGGTACAAAACCATCCTCTGAGAGCAACTTCACCCAACCATCCAAGAACAGTTTGGTGACGAACAATGCCTTTTCCAGCATGATGGAGCACATTGCCAAAAGGCAAAAGTGATAACTAAGTAGCTCGGGGAAAAAAACATTGAGATACTATCAGTAAGATTTACCATTCTGGATATGCACGGCAGAGGTTAAAAGCCTGCACTAATCTATTCCTATAGTAGTCACATACTTTTCCTAACTTTGGAGGATGGGAGAGAAAAGCTGGCACAGCTTGCAGTAGATTGTGTGTATTGTTTCTCCACCTCGAACTGAGTGGGAAAGTGTTTTCATTTTTCTGATATGCAGAGGCACGATAGCCAATAGGGTTAAAGTTATTTTGTGGATTCAGTTGGCACAAAGGAAATCGCTGACCTTAAACATGCCTAAACATTTCTTGAAGCTTCCAACCCTTACCCTTGTTTACCATAATCAATAATAAAATGATAGTCACATATATGTGCATTTTGTAGTCAACGCTTCCACATTTGATTTGCACTTTTGTGACACAGGTGCCTTTGTCGAGGCAACCGGCCAGTTGGCAGCGATGTTTTTTTAGAGCACATGACAGATTTATCCCATAGAGAAGTGGTCACCACACAGTCAATGTGGTACGTAGAGGTACAGAGCAATGTTCTGAATATATATTTTCCTGTTTCTGAAAGAATGTGTTCTTAGATATCTTTTTCCGGGTCTCGCTAATGTTTTCTTACCTAGCTAAATTTGTGCAGTCAGACGAGTATGAAGTATGTCACTGCCGTAAATGCCAGTAGCCCATACATGGTGTAATCAGCCTGTTACCGAACATAGTTATTGTACTGTTATTGCTCATACTTTATAGAATGAAATACTTTTGCTGAGCGTGTGTGTGTCACTGTTAGTGAGAGTGGTTAGGTCATACTTTTGCCCTTTCTCTCTTATGTAATGTGTTTCTAAGTTGGTCAATGTTCATTTGTACAGACAGAAGGATGGTGATTTTTGTCATCTGAAGAAAAATAAAAACATTACATTTTCTAATTCTCATGGTTTTTTACGATGGCAGATCTCTGCTCAAATCTTTAGTGAAAAAGTGATCTTGGGCTTCAAATGTTTGGTGCCAATGGCGCATATACTCGTCTAAAATGCAAAACGTTTTTTCTGTACAATCAAAGGGATGTTGCTCGGAAAATACTGCAAAATTCCTATGCTATTTTAAAAATAAGTACTCTCTCATCAACACCTGTCAATCTTCGAGTCTATAGTATCTTTTTGGACAAGAGTATTTTTCTGCCGGTACATACCCAGCAAATGCCAGGTTTGGCCCTGTATTTTTCGCAGCAAAAAAATTGCATGCATTCTAGAAATTCAGAGTTAAGCATTGTTTTGTAGTTGGTGGCAGATCATAAACTCAAAGATAGCTGGGATCACCAGCGGGTCAATTACGTCAATATAGATTATACACATGCCTTTGTTGACGGGAAATGTGTTTTCTGTTGAGCCCAACTACCTTTTAGAGTAGGTATATGTTGTCCACCTATGTAATGATGCACAACAAAGAATGTCTACAAATATCTAATGACTGATGTTAAGACAATTCTTTAGTTTGGTTTACATGAATATTAGATAGCACAGGTGACCAGAAAAGTCAGCACAGATGAGAGCAAACTTACCATTACAAAAAAGTTCTTATTGTTGTACAGATTTTTTAATTGAATTAACATTTTCCAATTACATTTTGCATTAGCGCCAGAGAGATATAAGGAAGCCTTAAGTACCCTTTGTGACTTATTTTTTTGTATATAACTTTGTGCTTAAGAAAAAAGAAAACAAGAAACTTATGAAGATTGGAGCATTTACAGGCCAATGCTGAACCTTTCGAATATTGGCCTCTGGCACTCTAGAGGGACAGAGTTCTGTAGTTTCGTGGCAGTTAGATTTAAATGTCCTCTACACTCTCCTACCAATCACGTGGTAGCTACTGCCTAGGGATTACACTGACCTAATGAGAAGAGCCAGGGGGATCCTGCATGTCTTTTTGCTGTTGTGTGTGTGTGTGTGGTTTAATCAATCAGTTGTTAAGTAAGCCATTCATCATCAGTGCATTATACTGAGTGAATTACATGGTTATACCAAGTCCAAATCAATATCCAATTAATTAGATTGTAATTACATTGCTTACTTTCTCTACACTGTCACAGTTTGGCACAAAGCCTTGTGTGTGTTCTAGTTCATATGGGGATAACGGTGAATTTTTTTCATTTCTTTTCACTCCACCGGAGAACGTTATTCAACTGCCTAGTTTAAGATGAATACGCTAAAGTTGCTCCAGATAAGATTGTCTGCTAAATGGATGAAATGTAAAATGTCCTAAATGGCTCTCTTTAGAAGCCTTGTTTGGTCACGGTTTTATTGGCCTGCATTGTTTTATATGGCTCTCAGAGTGATTGTTGTGCACTGAGGTGATAAACAGCAGATGCAGTGATGGTTCCTCTGTGGGAACCAAATTAACACAACATGTTGGTGTGGTTCAGACTGAGAGCTTTACGACCGTGTGGCGGTTTGACTGGCGCTGATGAGCCGGGATTGATGTTGATCAACTGTGGCACATTTAGATTAGCTCGTTTGCTTGGCCAATCTCTCTCTTGTGGGTGCTCTACGTTTGGCATGGCAACTGATCCATCCCTGATCGCAGTACACTTCAGATGTGGATGCGAATGGCCGGGTTCAACTGTGGTGCTGGGCTCCCTACCCTCCAGGACCTGGAACAACAGGCAATGACAGTTAAAGATCATCCAGCATGACTGGTTTGGCAGTGGGTCAGTGATGGTCTGAGGAGAAATTTCCTTGGAGGGTTGCACAGATTTCAACGTGCTAGCCTACAATACCCTGACTGATGTAAGATACCGGAACGAAATCTTCAGACTCATCGTCAGACCTTACGCTTGTGCTGTGGGCCCTAGGCTTCCTCTGGTACAGGACAATTCCTGGCTTCATGTGGCCAGAGTGTGTATGAAGTCCCTGGATTACGAAAGCATTGACACCATTGACCAGGATTTGAGAACCTCTGGGACATTTTGTATTGTTGCATCCAACTCCGCCAAGTAGTGCCACTGATTGTCCAGGAGCTCACTGATGCCCTGATCCATTTCTGGGAGGTTGTCTCATCAGGAGCATTCCCAGACACCGTCAGGAGTGCCTACAAGCATGTGGCCATACATATTTGTGAGTAACATTAAGAGTTGCTGTGATGAAATTCACACAAGTTGGAACAGCCTGTAATTTCAATTGTGTACTTTGATTTTCGATGTGAGTTTGATCGATTGGTTGGTGATTTAATTCAAAGTATTTTATTGTCAAATACACAAAATTACAGTGTTGTTCTGAGCAATTAAATTATTGGCACAAGTCATCTACAGCAGTGGCCAAAAGATATTAGAATGACTCAAATATCTATTTTCACCATGTCTGCAGACACATTTTTTATGATGGCAATTTGCATATACTCCAGAATGTCATAAAGGGTGATGAAATGAATTGCAATTATTTGCAAAGTCCCTTTTTGCTATGAACATAAACAAAATCCCCCAAAACACATTTCCACTGCATTTCAGCCCTGCCTCAAAAGGACCAGCTAACAGTGATCTTCTTGTTAACATGAGATATTGTTGACGAGGACAAGGCTGGAGATCACTCTGTCATGCTGATTGAGTTAGAATAACAGACTTTAAGCTTTAAAAGAGAGTGTGGCTTGAAATCATTGTTTTTCCTCTGTTAACCATGGTTACCTGCAAGAAAAGATGTGCATCATTGGTTCCCACAAAAAGGTATTCACAGGCAAGGATATTGCTGCTAATAACATTGTCCCTAAATTGACCATTTATCAGATTATCAAGAACTTCAAGGATAGAGCTTCAGTTGTTGTGAAGAATTCTTCAGGGTGCCCAAGAAAGTCCAGCAAGCACCAGGACCGTCTCTGGAAAATGATTCAGCTGCGGCATGGAGCACCACCAGTGCAGAGCTTACTCAGGAATGGCAGCAGGCAGGTGTGAGTGCATCTGCACGCACAGTGAGGTGAAGAGTTTTGGAGGATGGCCTGGTGTCAAGAAGGCACAAGGCAGCCACTTCTTTCTAGGAAAAACATAATGGACAGACTGATATTCCTCAAATGGTACAGAAATTGGACAGCTGAGGACTGGCTGATTGTTTGGGGCATCCGGAAAAATGCTTGTCTTGAGAAAAAAAGGTGAGCGCTACTATCGGTCCTGTGTCGTGCCAACAATAAAGCATCCTGAGACCATTTATTTGTGGGGTTGCTTCTCAGCCAAGGGAGTGGGCTCACTCACAATTTTTGCCTAAGAACACAGCTATGAATAAGGAATGGTATCAAACATCCTCTGAGTGCAACTTCTCCCAACTATCCAAGAACAGTTTGGTGATGAACAATGCCTTTTCCAGCATGATGGAGCATCTTGCCATAAGGCAAAAGTGATAACTAATTGGCTCGGGGAACAAAACACCAACCTTTTGGGTCCATGGCAAGGAAACTCCCCCGACCATACTCCCGTTGAGAGTCAATTTTCACTGCAAATATTGACCCTGGTATAATACTTAATGTAATTGTCAATAATAGCCTTTGACCCTCATGAAATGCTTGTAATTATACTTCAGCATACCATAATAACATCTGACAAACAGATCTAAAAACAATGAGGCAGCAAACGTTGTGTAAACCAATACTTGTGTCATTCTCAAAACCTTTGGCCATGGTATACATAAAAATACGCAAAAAATCATAAAGAATACTAATTCTAACAGAATATATACATAAAAATATTATCTAGCAGCAATTTTGCAGTGTGGACATGTGGTGAGGACAATATGAAAGAAGTATTTTAATATTTTATATATATATATATATATTTATATATTATAAGAAGTATTTTAGTATTTTAATATATATATATAAGTGTAATAGTACCACTATATATGCTATTGTGCATAGAACTTCATAGAACATCATTGGAGCATTGAAATGTTAATGTGATTTATATGATCATAGATCAATGTTGCTGGATGAGAAGTCCTTTGGCCTGGGGGAAGAAACTGTATGTGAGGCTGGAATTGCACACCCTGATACTCCAGTACTGTCTACCAGATGGCAGCAGCATGAACGGGCCAATGCCTGGGTGGCTGTAGTCTTTTATGATGTTCTGTGATTTCCTAAGGCATCTTGTGTGGTAGATGTCTTGCACGGAGGGGAGATGGCAACTGATGATGCGCTCCGCTGACTTCACCACCCTCTGCAGAGCCTTGCGATCGGTAGAAGATTTTGGTTTCCATTTACTGTTGTTACTTAATTTTGTTCTCAACGAATGTACAGTATTGATTTTGATCTTTATTATACAGCTCTGGAAAAAAATTAGAGACCACTGTACCTTTTTATTTAATTTTCAAACATTTTGAAAAAGAAGGTTTGGAATGAGGAAAAGAAGGGTTCTACTTGCAGTGGTCTCTTAAATTGAACTCTCTGTTCCAAGCTTTCCTTTTCACCTTTTTTGGAAAAGAAAGAAAAGGTTGCAGTGGTTTTTGGAAAACTTGGTTGCATGCTTACTGTTCAGTTTGTTACCATTTTCTATCTCTATCTTTTTTAAATAGTTTATATATTTTTTGTTTTCTGATTTTGGAGAAGTGGCCTACAATAAGATTTCACTAGGTGCACCACATACACAAACACAGGAAGAGTTTCTGCTAAATAGAGTTTTTTTTTTAAACTGTGTTGCAGCTAAACTTTTTCCTGAACCAAAGCTGACTCAACTTGGCCCATTAACTTGGACCCAAAAAAAGTTGGAAGCACGCAGTTGTCTAAAATGTCTTCCTATAGCATTAAGATGACTCTTCAGGAATTATCCCAAACCTTGAAACACATCCCCAGACCATTATCCCTCCTCCACCATCTTTACACTAGCCAATATTGCATTCCGGTAGGTAGCGTTGTTTCCGACATCGTCTACACCCAGATTCGTCCAACAGACTGCATCGTAAATGTGACTCAGCACTTCAGAAAACACGTTTCCACTGTTCCAGAGGCCAGTGGCTGCATGCTTTACACCATTCCAGCCGACACTGTTGATCTAAGGCTGGTGCACAGCTGCTCGGCCATGGAAACCCATGTCGTGAAACTCGGAGGCCTGTGGTCTACCATTTCGTGGCAGGGCTGTTGTTGGTCATATAGTGTTGGTCCTGTTTTATTTAGTCTTGTTACCACCAAACTTCATCTAAAGCATAATGCAAATCTCAATCAGTTTTGTCTGTCTGTATTCACTTCACCACAGTTGGTTACTTTAGATGCGAGAAAGTGTGTTCTTAACTTTTTTCCAAAATAAATAAAAATAAAATGCAGCTGACTCCATTTGAGATAAATAGCGCCTGGTAGAACTATTCAGACAGGAAGAAATTTTGGACCGAAGAGCATTCTACAGTAGTTAGAGATAAACTAACATAAATGCATAAAGTGGCCCAGTTAAAGCGCTGATCTCAATCCCATTGTTTTTGTGTGTTACTACTTAAAAAGTGCAGTCCATAGGTGTTGTCTGAACAATCTGTTTTTGTATAAAAAAAATGTATGGACAGATTAATATAAGAGAATTGACATGATCTCACCATTTAACATATTGCACCAAATAATGAGTCTGTAGTGTTATTTGGCAATAAGTATCATCATCTCAACACCAAGGAATTGCAATTACTTATGTAGTCTCTCCTGTTGGATGGGTAAAGTAGATCTTGATCTCAAATGACTCCTGACTTTGAGGACTGGGCCAAACCCAAGAGCATATTGGAGGAGGGATGTCATATTGTATCATAAAACTCAGTTCTGTAAAGACACAAAAACAGCAACTGCATGCTACTTTACCTTTGGGGAAATTATTGTATATCAGTCAAATTCATTTTGGCATATTATTGAGAGAGTCAAATTGACCTGTCTGTAATATTGGGTGGGTCATGACATCCCTGTTTCTGAATCTACGCCCTTGGGTTGTCGACCAAGCTACATAAAATAAAAAACATGTTGTCTTTTTTCACTGAACATTTGACTTTGTTTAGACAATAGCTATCATAACCCACTCTTCGGTAAAACGTAAAGATTCTAAAAAGTTAATGATTTCAGAAAATAACAGTTATTTATTCAGAATAACCTTCACCTTTTTCTGCTGTAACCACTGAAGGGTCAACTTGGCCTTGTGCTTAGGGTCATTGTGGTGTGTCACATGCGCAGCAAATTGTCTGCCAGTATTTTCTGATATCATGCTACATTCATCTTGCCATCAATCTTCTCAAGATTCCCCCGTGCGTTTAGCGCTCACACACCCCCACAGTGGGGATCGTTTTCTTTTCACAATAGGCCTTGTTGACCCCTTTCCCAACATAGTGCTTATGGTTGTGACCATAAAGCTCTATTTTGGTCCCGTCACTCTGAATTACAGTGTGCCAGAAGAAGTGAGGCGTGTCAAGGTGTGGTCGGGCATATTGTAACCAGGCTTTTTTGTGGCATTGGCGCAGTAAAGGCTTCTTTCTGACAACTCTGACAACTTTCTGCAGCTCATTTTTGTTCAAGTATCGTCATATTGTTGCTCCTTGAAACAATCATACCGTCTTTTTCCAGAGCAACCTGTATTTCTCCTGAGGTTACCTGTGGGTTCTTCTTTGTATCCTAACAATTCTTCTGGCAGTTGTGGCTGAAATTCTTCTTGGTCTACTTAACCATGGCTTGGTATCAAGATATCCCCAAATTCTCTGCTTCCTTATAAGTGATGGAACAGGATTGAATTTCGCATTTTAAGGCTTTAGATATCTTTTTATATTATTTTCCATCTTTATAAAGTTCCATTACCTTGTTACACAGGTCTTTTGACTGTTATTTTCCTCTTGGCTCAGTATCTAGCCTGCTCAGTGCATCCACGTGAGAGCTAACAACTCATTGACTATTTATACACAGACACTAATTGAAATTAACCTTTAATTGCCATTTCAACCTGTGTGTTAACCGTGATTTCTGTTATCATTATGATTTTAAAAAGTGCCAACAACCTATGTGATAATACATGGCTTCATATGATCACTATACTTCACTAAAGTACAGTTTATTTGCATGATCAATTTCACAATTTCTGCCAGTGTATGCACATTTTGCACAACTGTATATACAATTTTGTTTTTCTCTAACATGACCTGTGAAACAGTTAGTAAGCACATTGCTTTCAATACCAGTATTGTGGATTTCGAGAACTTATTTCTTAGTTGTAACAAATAATTATCGACATATAAAAGAGTGGAATACAAACGTTTTACTGCTCAGACAACGTTGAAGTGGCTTTGAGACAAGTCTGTAAATATCCTTTAATGGTCCAGCCAACTTAAAGACTTGAACCCCATTGAACATCTGTGGGGAGACCTAAAGATTGCATTTAACAGACACTCCCCTTTCAATCTGAAAGCTCTAGAGAGGACCTTATTAAATCCTATATTAGGCAAGAATGGGAAACATTTCACTTTCAAAACTATAGCAATTGGTCTCCTTAGTTCCTCAAACTCTTACAGAGTGTATCAAGGTTATAAAGGAAGGACCCAGAGGCAGACAACAATCAAGTAAGTGCAATCGTTTATTACACAGAATGTTCGTAGTAATGGACAGGCGTAGGTTGGCAACGGGGCTGTTGGTAGGGTATCGGACGTCGGGCAGGTGTGTGGTCGGTGGGCAGGCGAAGGTTGGCAACGGGGCTGTTGGTAGGGTATCTGGCGTCG